>JAWZYV010014659.1:0-214742 GCA_038373885.1 Cheiracanthium punctorium | reverse complement strand
TCCGAACTTATCTCTAACACACACAACACACAGCGATGCATAAAAAAAATATCTCTTAAAAATTGCACAAATGAATTCAGGGGACCTCAAAATGAGTAAAAATAAAATAAAAAATCTCAAAGTCGAATTTTTTAATGATTACAATACTCTCCTTACATGGAACATGTTCGGAAAGTAAAAATTAAAAACAAGAATGAAATATTTCTACACAAGATAAAGGCAATAATATAAACGTTTAAAAATTGATGTTTTTAGATTTAAATTTGGGGTACTTATGTAATTATCCCGGCAGTCATTCCCGCCAAAACTATTTTTTTCCGTCAAATGGGTTGCCAATCGTATTCAAAATCATTAATAATTTTCATATGCCCGGCATTTCTCTTGGCAAAAAAAAAAAAAAATCGCTCGTCTTGGCAGACCACCATGATAATACGTAATACCTAAATTTGTTTTTCATGTTTTTTAGATCTCTAATTAAACATAGAATTTTTAAATGCATAGTTAGTACGTTATTACCCAGCAAGCGCACACACGTTTAAATTACGTATTCCCGATGTCGAAATGTAGAAAATAGGTCGAGGAAAAAATTACAGCAAAAAATAGCGTTTTAAAAGAGATCAAAACATACATTTGTGTTGTCGACGTCTTAAAGAGCCGTTCGATTTTTGGTCAGGGAGGCGGCTATCTTCGACTGTTAATGTTGGTCGCCCTCAGGAGGTCTATGATCCGTCAATACATCGCCGATTTTTCCGCTTATGGCTTTGGCGGTCTAAGAGACACCCCCCCCCAGCCAGCCAAGAAGAAAACACGCGATGGAGCATGGAGAAATTTTTTCAGCTTAGTTAATAGTCAGTTGAACGTCGAATAAACAGTGCAGGGGAGACAGAATTTACAGGGTCCTTTCTCACGACCTTTGACATGTCCACCCCAACCGTTTTCTCAGAAAACATATGCTTTTTTTTTTCTTTTTTGTGTGTGTATTCGTTCATGGTTCGCGTGGCTCGTACTTCGCAGTTTTTTATGCAAGGGCAGAACTCGCTCCAGCGTGTAGTCAATGGCTGAGCTCAGCTGCGCTACACAGAACAGTAAAATTTCCATAGTTTTAACTATAAAATTGGATATTTTTCAAGTATCTCTTGGAATATTTTTCAAGTTCAATGCTAACACGATTTATCGTTAGCTTGGCATATTAATAAGTTTGTCTGGCTCTCTTTAAATTGTGTTGGCCGGTGATGTTATTAAAGTTTATCGGGGTAACTACAAATTTTAATTCCAGCCATCAAAATTTTAGAGGTGAGTTAAGTAATTATTTAACTAATAATTATGTGCTTTGTTTCTTTTATTCATTTTCTTTTTAATTGCTAATTATAAGTCTTCTTATTTGTATTATAGAGTGAAATATAAAGGTACAATTGGCATAAAATCAACTGTTTACCTTAAGCATATGAAATATTTTTTTCTCATTATAAGCACAAATTTACTTAATGTAAACTTACTATAACAAAAGTCAACTTATTATTGCATTATGGCATAACTTACAATGAAACAGATTAAAGCACTTTATGCAAAGTTTTTTTTTTTCTTTTTTAAATTGTATACTAATATGTGTGCATTTAGTATGTAATTTAAACCTATTTGGAGTAGTGAAATTGAACAAATCAAAGAATTAAGAGAGATAAATAAAAAAACTGTTTGTGTAATGAAGTAGACAAAATTTTTCTCGTGGGAGGGTGAGAGAGGGGGGGGGGATTTGTAGATAGAAAACTTCTTCATATTTTATTACAGGAAAACTATAATAAACTATGGAGATAAAAAAGCAGGCTTATTCGTCTAATAGAAGTGGTTCCTTGACGATTTCGTCGAATCCTGACAGTTTATAAACGTAGTAATTATGCCGGAATTCCAGACATTTAGAGAATATGTCAGTCACACACCATTTACATACGTCGTGAAAGCATGGAAATTCAAACTTCTTGTCGGGTGCACATGCCGTTTAAAAGGAAACACTCTATATTTCTAAATATATAATACATTATACTACTAGTTGTTAGCTAATGAAAAGCAATTTTGAATTAAATGATTAGAAATAACAAGTTTTAAATTAACTTCTAATCGTTTAGATAAAGTTATAAAATTTATATTCATAAAAGTTTGAACATATACAAAAATATATTAAAGTTAAAATATAATCTTGATTTTTAATTTAACAGATAAGTAACTCGCACGAACAACTTATGTCACTAATTTACATTTTAAAGGGTTTCCATTTTTTCCCCCGGTACATTTTATTAATCGTTTTGGCTGTATTAGGTATTTTTAATAAAAGGGTGCAAAAAATTATTTAATCTACTCTTATAAACTATCTAAATATTTTCATATATTGGTTAAAAAGTAATCTTTTTTATATAAAATAAGTAAATTATACTTTACTGTTAGTAAAATTGCATTTTAAAACTGTATTCCTTACTTAACTAAATTTACTAATATTTTATTTAATTTTTAAGTTACTTTTTCACCATCTTTCACCAATATATGAAGATATTTAGATTGTTTATAACATTGAATTAAACAGCGTACCCACCCCCGCCTTTTATTAAATATACCTACAGTAAAAAACAATTCATAAAATGTACCGGGGGGAAAAAGTAAACCCTTTAAAATGTAAAATAGAGACATAAGCTATTTATGCAAGTTACTGATCAATTAAATTCAAAAATCAAGATTATATTTTCTTTATGTATTTCTCTGTGTTCAAATCTTTTATGAATGTATATTTTAACAACTTCATCTAAACGACTAGAAGTTAATTTAAAACTTGTAATTTTTGCACATTTAATTAAAAAATAACTTTTTATTAGCTAACAAAACTAATATTAAAAATGTATTATATAGAAATATAAAATGTTTTCCTTTTTTAAAACGGCAAAAGTTCACAAGATCTGAACAGTTTTGAATTTCCATTCCTTCACGACGTATGTAAATGGTAATTTGTCTATTCTCTGAATGTCTGGAATTGCGGCATAATTACTACGTTTTATAAATGGGCAGAATTCGACAAATTTCTGTGAAGTCTTTTAAAGAACGACTTCTATTAGACGAATATAAGCCGGTTTTTTCTCTGTCCTGTTGGAGCGATTCGACAAGGTATAACGTAAAAATCAAACCACTATGAGCTGAATTTTTATAAACGAATTCCGAGAATCTGTCTCCCTTCGCCGTTTTTAGCGACGAGTGTTTCGACCAATATCGGGGATTTTTCTCTTCCTGGCGGTCACCCTTTTCCATTTCTTACGCCGTAGTTTAAGCGAGATTGTTATTCTCTCTCACGGTCACCCCTCGCGGGTAATACGCATAGAACTAGGATAGGGACGTAGAAGAGAAATGAGTATGGAGATTCCGACCGCAACACCTACGGGAGGACGGGCGGAAGGAGGGACAGATTTCCTACTGGTGGGCGTTTTCCGTTTTCCAGATCTCCCTTCGGGTCGCGTATAGACAGCTGTCACGGTGTCTTTTATCACTAAAGGACTAGAAAAGCGCTCTTCGCCGCAAAAAGTGCATGGGATTAGAGGGACGAAGAAAGAAATATACATGTATTTTAGACATTTGCGGTTTTATACTTTTTGGATCAAATTAATAGTAGTAGCATGATTATTATTTTTTTTTCTATAGTGATACACTGTGACACATTTCAGATCTTGATATAAGACTCAATTTCTTTCATAGATTTTTGAGGAAAGGTAAAAATTTGACTGTTTTTTTTTTTTTTTAAATGGAGCATTTCCCTATGCGCAGGAAAAATCAAATTTAAAATGCATGTATACTTATAGTTAAATATACTTAAAATTGCAAATGAAGTGAAATATATGTTTTACAGAATGAAGGATTTCTTTTAAAAATAAGTACATATCTAGTATTTTTTTTTTGTTTGGTTTCAAATTGTAATTTAAAAGATCATGATTACATATGTATATTAATACATACGATTGTAAACATTTTAAACGTTTTTCTCGTCCAGGTTTAATATGAATCCATTTATATTAACACCAGTTACAACTTGGAAAGTTTCATTAAAATAAGACACATACAGAGAAATTTGGTTGTTATAGACAGTTTATGAAAAATTATTTTTGAGTAAGCACGGTTTAAAGTTACCTTACTGTTTTTAGCATAAGTTTCAGTAACCTAAGTTTAATTTGTACTTTTTATCTTTTTTTAAAATAAGAACTCATTTATTTATAACTTAGTTTGTCAGGATTGTATTTGTAAGGCGCGCTAACTTGAGCAGATTAATTTATCTTACAAATCTGCCTTTTTTTAACACAAGCCATAATTTTTAAAATTTTAATTTTGAAATATTCCACTTTCTTGTTTACGACGCTTTTTAATTTTAAAATTTTCATTAAATAAATTGCACATACTATATGATTGTAAAACTTATTTTATTTCATTACTAGCTGAAGTACCCGTCCTTGACGGCAAATTTCCAAAATTTCCAAATGCGAATTTCCAAAAAGTAAGAACTTTCGTCAGCATTGTAGGAGTACACAGAATGGATGTAGTATGTTGCCAAAGTAGTGTTGCCATCTACATGGTAGATTTTGGATTGTGTGTGATTAGGGCGAACCTGCGCGAAGGGTATCTGCCTAAGATGGAGGATGCCTTGGTAGGAGGACTTTCTAAGGCGTTCTAACGCGTATTCACATTACATTTGGAGAAAACCTACCTAAACTCCAGACCGTTTGATTGACGACCGCGCGATGGGACCCGAACCCAGGACCTTCACACTTCGGTCGTCTACCATTTCAGTGATATAACCACTGTGCCATGGTGAGGCTCGTATATGGTACTGTGGGAAATTCATAATTTATTTTTTTTAATTATGTATATTTTTTAATGCCATCAATTTTTCAAATTTTGGTACAGAAAAAATAAATGTCCGTTTCTATTTCAAGTTTAAAAATTTGTAAATTTTGATATCAATTTAAAATACGAGACAGAGAGACTAATTTTATGAAAAATAATAGTAATAATAATAATTGTTATGTTTCATAGCGATAGCATTAACATCTTCACTCATGTAATAATCGCATTTTTTTTGCCAGTTTTTCATGGTGAAAGTCTAGGTGCGACTATTATGAGGGGAAAATCTAGTACATAATATTGGAACTCTAAAGCTATTTTTTCTGCTTCAAAATGGGGGTGCGACAATTATGTGAGGGCGACTACGGTATAGCCATACATTTTTTAGCTAAACAGCACAGTGTCGTCAGGCCATTATTCAGAGCAAACTTAACGTTGGTGCTTGTCAAAAGTAGCGATTTTTGTTGATCGCGCCGAAACTAATACAGCTGATTTTCAGTCGGAACATATAAAAGGAAATAACTTTCTTAGTGGAGCAAAGTGAAGATCTCACTATAAATATAATGAGCAGATGTTCTTTATTTTCGAGGACGCCTTGAATACTGAAAGCAAATATTTAAATACCAAGAACACTATGAATAGTAATTGTTCCTTCAATGAAAACAAAACTGTTTCGTCTATAAAAAAACTTTAAAATAGAATACTGTATTGCACTAGTTTCTGCTTTTATTTGACTTTTAAAAATTAACTAGCTGCCTCAAAATAGAAATTTTGGTCACGTTACTATAAATAAATGCTATGATATAAACATTAGGGTGATAAATACAAAAATATTCTGCAGCATTTTATTTGAAAAATATGTAGTGAAATTTACGATCGAAAATTAAAAAATATGATTGAAATATTTATTATCCTACATAAATATTATCATCGAGCTACGCCATTTCACTTTGCATCTTACCTAAATAATCTTTTTTTTTTTTCTTTTTTTCTTTTCCTCCTTCTCAGCTGGCTCTGCGAACTCAAACGCACGTAATCGCCATCAATCATACCAGCAAGGTTGAAAGCCTTGAAAGCTATTTGCTGAACAAGCTGTCACTCAAACTACGCAAAGAGGCTTTACCGCCAATTAACCCAGTCCGCAACTCGAGGGTGGGGATTACGAATCACATGACCTGGTGGTCGAAGCAAAGCATGGCGATTTCCTATCTAGTCCTTAAAAGATCTATGGTAATACGCCGTCGAGAAGTTCAGCGCTCGACGGGCAAAACAGGTGGGACATATCCAAGGATTTTTAACGTCGATGATTACGTCGAAACTACGTCGACGGGCGACGTTAATTCGATGTATCGTGGCTGGCTGGGTAGTATTTTAATAATTTAAATATACACTGAAGCAAGGGCCGTACCCAGGGTGGGGGGACCAGGGAGTTTGGTCCCTCCCCCTGAAATTAAAAATTTTTGTTAACAAAAATAATAATGATGAAGTTTTTTTTGTGAAAAATTCGGCCTTTTTTCACCATTTGGTCCCCCCCCCAAACTTTTTTTCTGGGTATGGCCCCGCACTGAAGAATGGGAATAGCCTGTGTCCCTGATTGAGCCGTCTGCCCGAAACAGCCACTTTGTAAGGAAATCATTGTGTTTTAAGCAATCTCTTCTTTATTAATTGTAGTAGTTTGGAATCAAAGTAGCACACAATCAGTGGACGTCCTTCAAGGGGGGGGGTTATAGACATAACCTTGTGTTAAAGTGCATAATATTTAAGTTAAAAATTCAAAACATAAGGACATTTTGTCAAAAAAAAATTTTTGACAAGAGAGAGGGGTGTTGAACCCCTCCCCCCCTGTATACGCCACTGCACACAATTATGTAAAACTTGTAAAGCTAGTTACAGAATATGGATAGACCACCCTCTTATTTTTTTTAAATGAAAAGAGTGGTTGATGGTGGTGGAAAATAAATAACTTTACTACTAAAACAGTCTTGTTACATGCTAACTAAACCAAAATATAAACAAACATATTTTATGATTTTAGGATGCATTTTTTTTTAGCTGACATCACAAACGCTACCATGAAACTAGAAAGGGGTTCATTTGTATATTTAAAACTATTACTAAGATCAGCTTTAATGAAGCATCCTCATCGTACAACTTTGAAAGTAAATTCCTTTACGCTAAAGATACTCTACTGTACTTCCCCCCTCAGAATTTTACGTTACGTGTAATGCTCTAATGACGGACGAACATTGTTAAAATAGAAATATTTACCATAACGTTGAATTACTTAAAATGGCGGTACAATGCGTACTCACAGCATCAACCTCACTTCATTATAAAGCTGTACCGATATTTACATTCGATCTAACAAATGATACTTTTTAAGTTGTTTCAAAAAGATTATTAAAGCATTCAACAACAAAAAGATCAGAAAATAGTAAAAGAAATAACTTACCCTATATCGAAGTAAGTAAACAAACACCAACCGAATCGCTGCTCTACCGCCCGTTGCCACTGAAAAGAAGTAAAATGTCCCAGATTCCGCAGCGCCATCTGTTAAGTAATTTCAAAGCGAATTTGGGCCGATGTCAAACCCTGGAACATCTGTGGCGAGTTTTTTAAGTGATCGCCGGTCGATATCGCCCCAAAACAAATTCCGAAAATCTGCTTATGATGTCGGAAATTTAGCATCGCAAGGCGAATCTCGTGCCAAACAGATGACGATGTCGCGTTCTGAGGACATAATTTGAATATCGGAAGCGATGATGGGCCAATGTTATTATGATATTCTTATAATGAATATCATAATAACATAATAAAGCCATGACCGAACAAATCCCAATCAAATCGATGTTTGGCCAATCGTTTGCCAAACAGTCGTGCTGCTTGGGTCATCTACAATAAAACACTTTCCAACACAGTAACGCAAGCCCGCTCGCACACACACGCACAATTTGTGATTGAACGCCCCATCATGAAAATATCGCTAAGATGGCTTTATTTTTAGAAAGATTTTTTTTCCTCGGCGTATTGGGCGATGGATCGCAAAAGTCGCCCATGTGGGCGACTTTTGGCGCCACTTTTGAGGGAGGTATTACGTAGTGAGAAAGTGTGCTTTAAATAGATGCCTGTCTCTAAACGGCCATGGAATTTCATCGATTGGAATTATTTTAAGTGTTCCTGTAAACAAGTTGTGAATGATACAGACACTCTGTTAGATGGAGAGCTTTATCTTGTCATCCTTAATAACATGTATCCAAAATTTTTTATTAATGACTATGTCATTTTATCTCTCCCCCCTTTTATTGAAAATCATCCGAAAAATGTGTCTCAAAAAAGCGACATAATTTCACATACATTTAAATACTGTTACTTCACAGCAGCTTTCATCTATTGTTACACTATTTCGTAAGCTGTAGAATAGGCATCCCATGTATTTTTCTATAAATAAGTTACGATCCTCAAAATTTCAACATAAGGTGACCAGGCGAAATACACGGAATATGAGAGATAAAATGACATAGTCGATTAATATCGATTTAATATAGCAATAATGAATCTAAAAAAATTAGCCCCGAACCCCCCTAAGAGTTTATAATATATATATTTTAACTTTTAACACCACTATTTTGAGTGTTTTTTTCTGGGCTTTTCAACCTTGATGGAAGTGTTAAAAAGCAGGCTTTATTTATACCGGATGGGGCGTCAAAATAGCGTGCTCGGCCTTCTGTTCTAGGCGGCGTTGCTCCCTCGAATGAGTTGTGTTTTCTCCGAGTCAACCGGATTCTTCGGAAGCTCATCTGTTGGAATAATCATCTTATACGTCCGCTCTTCAAGATCAGCGTTGAGTGGACTCGGAAGAGCATTGTGTTTAAGACGGCAACTCCGTTGCCTAGCAACGGAAGGGCCACTTTTCGTTCCAATGTCCCTCCATCACCGGAGCAGTGAATGAGATGAGGCTTTTCACTTACAAGTTGGATTCTCTGGACGATGGTGCAGCGAGCTTAACAAACGCCTTATCGGGAGGGCTGACACGTCTAATTAGACTACGGGACGCCACTGGGAATCTGGGTGGCTCGTTTAGCTGGCGTCAAACGGAGCGAATATTTTGATCCCTTCCATTTAAAAGATGCGGACGAATAATAATTATAATAATAAGATAAAAATTGAAATCTGAAACACTTTCATATTTTAAATTCGCACTCAAATGCACTCGATTAAAAGCTTATCATAATCCATGGGTCGTCCCAATTTTTCTTCCTTATTTCATTCCATTGCAAAGTGTATCTGACTCATGAGTGTGCCCTATTTTTCTCTCTTGTTCCACAAAACACTTCTTTGGAATCGAAATCTATCTTAAAATCGCCTACTGAAACTGTTTTACAATCTTTACCGAGCCTATTCCAACTATACTTCACCCTTTTAAACACTGTTTGGAATGGGCATTCTAATCCGTGAGTGTGCCGTGTTTGTCTTTCTTGTTCCGTAAAATACATCTTCGAAATTCAAATCTATCTTAAAATCGCCTACCGAAACTGTTTTAAAATCTTCTTCGGATATATTCTCACTATGCATCGCTTTTATAAATAGCATTTGGAAAGTGTATCGTAATCCATGCGTGTACCGTATGTGTCTTCCCTGTTCCATGAAAGACCTCTTCGGAATTGAAATCTATATTGAAATCGCCTACTCAAACTATTTTACAACTTTCGCCAGGCCTATTCTAATTGAACTTTACCTTTGTAACCGAAATGACAGTTTCTAGCCCAATTTGGAAGGTATCGCCCAGTTTGCTCGGTTTTGAAGACTTATTTTTTGGCGCCCAACTTGGCGGATCCATTATCCAAAAGGCGAGCCTTGAGCAACTTTCAGCATTTTATTTTCCCCTCCCCCTCCGTGTTCACTGGCAAACATGTTTGAAAAATGCCTCGGCGCGACCCATTGTGTCGACACTAAAAAACCTGCTCGATTTTAGTAGCACTGTAGTGCTGAAAAAGAATCTGGAGTGACTCCACTCGACTATCCGAACACTTACGATTAAGATCATGACCCAGCATTTCAATAAATTTGAATCGATGAATCATTCACACATATATACCCAATGGAAGCTCCATCGAATACGCCGTTTAACCGCTAGCGCACTTTCAAGAATTTCCTCCAATAGACCCTGATGTAAAAGAAATCTTTGTCGTAGCCCTGTAGAAAAACTACAAGTCCTATACACACTCAAATCAATATCGGTCTTGTGACGGTGGGTTATAGCCTATATACCCAATTCGAGCTCCATCGAATACTCCGTTTTGGAGCTATCGTGGTCACTCACACAGACACACACATACACACACACACACTCATACATACATCTCGTAAAAATAGCATCCATCCATTCAGAAGACCTCAAAACGCGTCCATATATCAAAATATCGAAGTCGAATTTTTTTCAGGATGACAATACTTTCCTTACAGGGTACATGTTCGGAAAGTAAAAAAAAAAAGATAAATCTTGAATGCATCATCCATGAATCCATTCTCTGCACAAGTGGTGCAGTTTTACATAAAGGCGAAGATGTCTACAAAATGTCGAGACAGACTTCATCATAAGAAGTTCCACAAGAGGACAGTTGGGGGGAGCTCGGTTAAAAATTGGAACACTCAAAAAAAAAAAAAATTTTTTTTTTGAAAATAGATCAGCGTAGGTTCAGGCCAGCGTTTGGGAGGGGTTCGAACTTCTTTGAATGGACTGCTGTGGAACCGTGCACCAGCTAAAGGGTTTTGGTGTGCCAGGTTGCAACCACTAAAGGGACCTTGATCGCAAAAAGGTGTTCGTGGCTGCAATGTTGGCATGACACCTCCTGGGATGCCAATCCAGGTGCAGGTTTCTCATCTGGAATTGCCAATTGTGCTTTGATGTTCGTGGCACTCGCTCCGACTGCCTAGATAGGCAACTGTCACCCCTTCCCGAAGAGTTCTCTCTGAATCCAGACTCTGATTTTCTCATGGGCACTTACTTGGGGCTCGTGCCCTGGCCACACTTGCAGATATAGACCCAAAAAACTGAGAGACCCATGAGTGCAAAGCTCGCTAAAGTGCTGCGATCTTTGAGGTTGGCGAGAGTGGGAACGTTCAAATAGGAATCCACTCTTTCTTTTTCGAATAAAACTCTTCTTTGGAATCGAAACCTATCTTAAAACCGCCTACTGAAGCTGTTTTACAACCTTCGCCAAGCCTATTCCAACTACACTTCGCCGTGTTCAATACCGCTTATGGAAGGGGCATCGTAATCCGTGATTGCGCCGTGTTTGTCTTTCTTGTCGCATAAAACACATATTCGGAATTCAAATCTATATCAAAATCGCTTCCTAGCACTATTTTACAATCTTCTCTAGGCATATTTTTAACTATACTTTCCTAGTTTCTAGCCAAAATCGGAAGATATCGTCAAGCTCGGTTGGGGTTTTGAAGGTATTTTTTGGCAGCCAACTGGGCGGTCCGTTATCAAAAATTGCAAACCTTGTGCGACTTTCGAGATTTTAATCTCTCCCCCCCCCTTTCCCCACCTCCGCGTTATCTGGCAAACACATTTCAAAAGATCTTCACCTTGTCAGTTCATATCTAAGAAACATGTCTACAAATCCTGTCTACAAATCACGTCGACAAAATCCGGTCGTTGTAAGGAAGTAAAAAACACGTCACTCCTCCGGAGGAAGTGACGTCATTCAGTTTCCGGGCTCATAAAAACTCTTGGGTCACCCGACTGAGAGAGAAAGGGTGGTGGGGGGGGGCGGTGGGGGTTGGCAGGCAAGCGAGGACGACTGCCGGTCATTTCGCGTCCACCTAATGAACCCTTCTCCTGATCCAATGGACATTTGTTCGGCCTTCGATCCCGGATTCCATCCTCAAGCCCCCTCTACTGTCCTCCTCCCCCTCCCCCCAATCTCCGAATTTCGCTCCCTTGAGGGTCTCATTTCCTGAATATGGCTGCAAGCTGATTTGCAAATACGGATGCGGGGCTTCCAGATCAGGTGGTCTCTGCTCTCTGCGGAAATTTTTCCCAGAAGTCACTGGATAGAATAAGGGACGGAACTGGCTCTTTTTTACTTCCATGTGCGAAGTATCCTATAGATTAATACGCTAAGGTTAAGATGTTTGCCTCCCTTTTTAGAAAAAACCTCACAATGACCCCATAAATTTTATATCATTTTATAGAGAATTGCTTGCTCTACCGGCATCCACAACTAAAAAATGTGTTATTGCTTTTGTTTTTGTAAATGAATGGGTGGAATGTAGAAGGGGTGCCCATGCCAAATGACGGCGATAACGCACCCTTTCTAGCAACCGTAATCGTTTTTCTTTGTAATGAAGAGAAACGTCCTAGCTGTTGAGCATTGCGATTTGCGAAAAAAACTTGCGTGAAGAGGTGATATTCTAGGAGTTACGAAGGAGTGGATTTTGTACATTTATCATTAGTTGACCAGTGAAATTCGCAGTGAGTGCAAGGCCGACGCGCATATGAAATGGGACGCCCTTGCAGGATTCGTGTGTTACGCTTTGCAAGTGAAATCGCTCGTGAATGTAGAACCGCTCGCTAGATGGATGCAAGAGTTTTGTTTGTTGCGATTTGCGATTGATTTCGTTACACAAGAATCCGGCCAGCTTGTAATGAATCAATAAAATAAATAATTTTTGTAATTTTGCAAACTGATATCACACTTATTGAGTGCGAATTATTCGCGCGGGTACCGCTAGTAAGGAAGTAATGGGATCGCCAAAAATTTCGGTACACACATTTGTGACGAAAATAGCGATTTTGACTACCTCTAAATTTGATTTTTAGGGTTTTTTTTGCGAGACACCTCATCGTACGCAAGCCTGTATGTTCATATAAATGCATGTGCAATCCTTTTTGACCGACCGCGAATCCATTTTGACCAGTATTTCCCTGACGTCTGTACGTACGTATGTAAACCGCGTATCTCAAAAACTATAAGTCGCAGAAACTTTAAACTTTATATTTTGGATTGTTGTAACATCTAGTTGTGCACCTCCCCTTTTGGTCTCAATCGAATAGATAGTTTATGTACAGGGCCGCCGAAAAGATTCCAAATACATTACGCTCTATGAGCCGAAATTCATTCAACTCGCCTATCTCAAAAACTATTAGGCGTAGAATGTTCAAACTTTATATTTAGGATTGTTGTAACATCTGTGCACCTCTCTTTTTAGCTCCAATGGACTGGATAGTTTATGTACAGGGCCACCTAAAGATTCTAAATACATGACGCTCTGTGGGAAAAAATTCATTAAAGCCTATTTTAGAGAGATTAGATCATTTCAAACGACTCAGAAGTGATAGATGTTGTTAACCCATTCGTGCCTGGATATTTTTGCGACTTTCTTCGATTTTTGCTAACACCAGCAGTCATTGATAAATTTCTGATGTCCACTTTTTGAACAAGGGATGATTTCATTTAAAATCATTATGTATAAAAATTGAAATGTCAACATCCTACTTGGCCTTATTAAAATATTTTGTGGAATTGAGGTTCAATACTCGCGAATAAAGGCTAGGAAAAATAAATAACGTTTTCGAATGATAGCGAAAATGCCGTCCCAAAAAAGGGACGCTAGGCATAAATGGGTTAAGGGTTAAAAAATGAATCTCTTCGTCGAAAATAGCGTCTATCATTTGTAGTTATTCTGCAGGAACACTCAAAAATAGGCCAAAATCGGGTTGATATTCTGATGGTAGCTGCAGTATCAAGTTGTGTCTCCCGATTTTGTTATCATCCGTTCTCTAAACGGCTACCCAGTATGGAAGCCAATTTAAAAGACGTCTTCACGTCAAAAGTAAAGTAAGAAGAAAGAAAACCGACAAAATAAAATTTGCTTCACGATAGCGAAAAACTATCCCGGAACAGCTTGGATATTGGGCACCCATAGGGCGATTTTGAACCCTTTAGGGCGCAACCCTTTCCCAATGCTGAAAAAAGGGCAGCCGTTGCCATCACTCGACTGAACGACCCGCAAGAGGGCGGAAGATCGAAACGTACATCGCGTGCCACAGATCGAGAGACCCTTTTTGGACGACCGCTGGCTGTGCCGGCACAGCCAGCTGTCGTCCTAAAAGGGTCTCTCGATCTGTGGCACGCGATGAACGTGTCGATCGTCCGCCCTTTTGCGGGTCGTTCAGTCGGCACAGCCAGCGGTCGTCCAAAAAGGGTCTCTCGATCTGTGGCACGCGATGTACGTTTCGATTTTCCGCCCTCTTGCGGGTCGTTCAGTCGAGCGATGGCCACGGCTGCCCTCTTTTCAGCATGGGGCCCTCTATCCAGCTGCACTCGCATTCTTCCATTTTTCGGCAGATGTCAGTGCTGTTCAAAATAATCTTTGGACGCGAAAGGACGTGCTCAAAAGTAGAGGATTCTCGTGGAGCTAGGTCACCCGCGACTATTTCTATAGAAATCCAATCTATTCTATCATAAACTCCGACGCGAAACAAACCGCCCGCGACTCCGACGTGTCACAATGAGTCCCTGTATACAGGGAGGCCTCATTAACGGAGAACGGTTTGTGGAGGGAAGAGACCATTGTTTCTCTTCGGCGACAGAAGAACGCAAACGAATTTGGACGATGACAAAAGCCTTGGATGTGCAGCCGTTTATCAGTACCTACTCCATTCAATGACTGTCTATCCATACGGTGACACTTCTCGAGATCAGTGGCGTATGCAGACTTCCTTCAAGGGGGGGGGGTTTATAGACATGACTTTGTGTTAAAATGCTTAATATTGAAGCTAAAAATTGAAGATTTATGGACATTATGATGAGATTATAAAAAATTTTTGACAAGGGGGAGTTAAAAATTTTTTGGCGGGGGTTTAACCCCAAACTCCCCCCTTGCATATGCCACTGCTCAGGATAGACATACTTCTGTTCCGCGGTCAATCGGACGTTAAGAGAGGGGGTCGCTCGAAGAATTTTAATCATTGGATAGCCAAGTAAGAAACGCTCAAAAGTATTGTTTGTTTTGTTATTTATGAAATTGTTTACTCATACATAAGTAATTGTACAAACACATTTTTACTATTTAAATTTTAATAAATTATTTAGAAATTTCGGATTCTTCTATTCTTTTTTCTGTTCTCTCATTACTTTATTTTGCATAGATGACAAGGGAGCCTTTATTCTGATATTCATCTTGCACTCTCAATGGGTCATCCTAAAATCTAATGGCTTTAAAATAGGTTTTCTGGGTTTTCAATGGACCCAAAGTAACCGCCCACTTCCTATCCGAATTTCTTTTTTCGCACGACTCGATCCCATCACTGCGCTGCTCCAACCTGAAAATCAGTCGCTTCCTCAGGCATGTATCTTGTCTAACTGACAAGATTTGTACGGGATGTGTACGTGCACTTGCAACAGCTGTCGACTTGCAGTTGACTTCCGGTAAAGCTAGAAATTATTGTAGAGGGAACCTGGACCGGTCGCTTATAGAGGGTTGTGTGGTCTCTTCTAGAGGATCTTTTAACATTAAGAAGGTGGGTCATCAATCGGTGCCTTCAAAAAATGGGTCGTTGGAGGAGGGCGTCGCTTAATAGAGGGGGTCGCTCATAAAAGTTTCACTGTACTGACTCTCTTCGTGTCAAAAAGCCTATCGCATATCAGCCTGACGTCGTAGCAGATTGTTTTTTCTTTTTTTAACCCTTTACCGCGCAGTGTTCCCGCTCTGGGAACACCCAACTCTGACATTTTGACTGTTGCCAGTCACGAAGAATAGATTGGATTTCTATAAAAAGAGTTGCGGGTGACAGAGCTCCACGAGAATCCTTTGCTCTTCAGCACTTCATTTACCGTAAAGAAAGGGTCACGATTATTTTTTAAAACCACTGACATCTGCTGAAAAATGGAAGAATGCGAGAACAGCTGGATAGAGGGCCCCATGCTGAAAAAAGAACAGCCGTTGCCATCGCTCGACTGAACGACCCGCAAGAGGGCGGACGATCGAAACGTTCATCGCGTGCCACAGATCCAGAGATCCCCCCCCAGAGACGCAGCTGGCTGTGCCGCACAGCCAGCTGCGTCAAAATGGCATGCAAGGGGTGCATGTTTTTAAAAAATATCTTATTTGTTCTCATTTTTACTCAAAAATATATCCATTTTCGCTTAAAATGTTCATTCAAACTTGACTGATAACATTATTTTGTAGAAAATTCGACTCAATGTTCATGGTTGAAGATTTAAAAACTGAATGCAAGCTGAAAAATGTGAGGGGGGGGCACTGTAAGTTAGCCTTTGTTGGGGGGGAGCGACGTTAAAAGGTTGAGAACCGCTTCATTACGGTCAATGGCAGACTAGAGGCAGGCATCCATTTCAAGCACAATGCTATCCTACTAGGTAATGAACGAGTCCTCCGACGATGATCGTGTGTCTCCCTCAAAAGTTGCACCAAAAGTCGCCCATGTTTACGATTTTTGCGATCCATTGCCAAATGGGGTGTGAAAAAAAATTTCGAACATAGTTGGAACGTGCTTTATAATCTGTGCGAACTCCATGATTTGCCTTTCTTGTTTGGATTGCATTCGATGTGTCGGAACGTAAGTTTCATTTCATTTCATTTATTTATTTTCATTCCATTCAATTGAAATAAATTTTGAACAAGTTTCCAATGACAAACAAGTTCCGCTTAAACAACCCATTCTTCCATAGGTTTCTTTCGAAAGCGATCTTTTCGCAGGTGACTTTTGCTCACTTGCCTGTAAAACGCCTTTCGCTGCCTGAAGAGTGACATCGCAGTGGAATGGAAACAAGGGCTTCCTTTGCCGAATGGCTCCAACCGCTATTTTTAAGTTATTTTAGGACGGTTCATTGAGCTTTCCTATAGACTGGGCTCGGCAGTGACAACGGATGAAGGAATTAGAACCCAATTTGTAGATTATACACTCTTTCGTTGAAACTAGCGCGGGATTTATGAACAGGGTTCATCCCCATTACATCCCCAGAAAGTCCTCCTACCAAGGCACCCTCCATGCTAGGCAGATACCCCACGTGCAGGTTTGCCTTAACACGCATAAACAAACAAACAAATAAAATTGGTTGAGAGACAAACTTGAAAAAACGAATTTTAGTTGAGACATACCGAGAAAAAAAGGAATTTTGATTGCGACAAACTGAGACAAAAAGGGATTTTGATTGAGACAAACTGAGACAAAAAGGGATTTTGACTGAGACGATGCTGAAGCAAACTGAGGTTTTGACTGTAGCATCCATGTTTGTAGTTATATGTCTGTGATCAATATTTAAGGAACAAAAGCCTAGGTCAGTGTTTTTGGAACATCCTGGCATATATATTTATATATATTATCAAGTTAAGCCCACGTGATCGCACCTGGCTTGTTTTCTCACTTCTTTTTGGCTTTGATGGCCCTGTTTTAAGTTATTTTTAGCCTCTGGATTTTCAATTATAATTTCATGGTTACGTATTATATTTGTTATTATATGCTATCAATTAATATTTTAATTGGGATTCCATATTACGTAAGTTAAGCTATATTATATTATATATATATATATATACATACACACATATATGTATGTATGTATTGTTAATTATTTATATTTTTATCTAGACATGGACTTGCTGGGGGACTTCCATGTGTTTATAAATAATTTTTCATAAAAACAGGTTGTTTCACAATTCTTAGTAAAAAATTTAAGGGTTCATTGAATACATCCAAGATTGATTAGAACATCCAAGCAAAATACAAAATATTTTTTTTAATCCAGCATGAATTATTTTATTTACAGACGATTTAATAAATTTTTATTTATTTACCACAGAATAATAGCTTGAACTGACTTTCATTCACCAGTCATCACTTGTGCTACGACAATGGCTGTGTATGACAAAAATTGTTCTTTAGACATGCTCTATCACCCCTTACTTTTTTCACCAAGAGTTATGAAATGCTCTGTATGTATATTTGCATTTTTATTTTTCAAGTGTTACATTTTTCTAGGTATGCGCACAAAAAAAGTTTTGCCCTGGTGAGACATGAAGCCTAAACTTTCTATTCGAATAAGGATGAGCTATCAATAAATAAAAAAATTGTACAATTAAAGATTATGACTTTTATCTAAAACTAAATTGATAAAGAGTGTTAAATATTATTATTACTATTGAAACCTTTTCACCTGTTACTTTTGTTTTATTTATAATTATGCATAATTTCTGTTTTAAATACTTTTGTTATTGAAAATGTAATAAAAAGATTATTTTTATGTATCTGTTTTATTTCATTTTTTTTATAAGCTGTGCTTATGTGTCTTGACTTTGAAAAAAAAAATCATTTTAATCGACTGTTATTGTTTTAGCAGTCATTAATTGAAATAAAATAATTTTCCTTTTTTTTCTAAATGAGTGGGAAAATATTAAAACCACTATTTAAGTTGATCCATCAGGATTACTTGTAGAAAATAAATTTTGTAACAGCATGACTTACTTCTTCACCAAAGGTATTATTAAAGAAGTGTAACAATATCTGGGAAATTGATGAATAACTCATATTATGGCCTTATAACATCATTATCAGCTGTGTTTATAAGACTGCCCCCTTGAGATTAATTGCTGAATACTAGCAGAAGTTGTGAAAGTGTGTAGTCATTTTAAATATAAATAGTTGTACTTATATGTTCCACAATTTCGGCATCTTCAGTTCACAAGTTATTTGAGTGATAAAGTGCCCCCCCCCACCACCACCACATCTTATTTTAGAGAAAATACCTTTAACAGATGAAACCATTCTTTACCTATTTTGGATAGATGTTGCATTTTTGCAGCATAAAGTAAAATTTTTAAAATTATCTGTATGTGGACATTTGTTTTAAACCGAATTTTATTATTTTAAAAAGTGTTAAATTGTCTTTCAATTTAATATTATCTACACATTTACATCATTAATATAAGTATGTACATGCTCATTGTTTTTTAAACAAACAATAACAATTTTAAAACTTCAGCGAACATTCCAACTTTGTGAATAACAGAATATTCTCTGAAAATGTATGGGTAAAAGGATGTTTGAAATATAAGTTTTAATTTTGATTAAAATTTTTTATGGAATGAAAAATATTTTTAAGGAAATCAAGATGAAAAATATAACTAAGGAATATTTTATGTTTAGTATATAAATAAACATTATATGTTTGAAAACACGTTTTTACTGTTTAATTTATTCATTAATAAGCCTTAAAAATCATTATCAATAATTTTGAAGAATGGAAAATGTATGCAGCCCTTAATGGGTTAATTTAACAAATTTTTTCACATACATAGATTCAGAATATTGGGTTTGATAGATTGGACACTCCCCCTAAATACTGATTGATTGATCATCCAAAACATTGATATTGGGGGTGAAAAAAAAATTGAACAAGATTACAAAAAAAAAAAAAATCATTTTTGTTTGAATCAGATCTAAATGACTTTTGTCTAATCAATGGATTTATCAAATCCTTAATCGCCAACCTGTAACCTAAGATGCTTTTATCTGGAGCCGTCTTTGTATCTAATTTAATGAAACTAACCTGTCTCTTGAGCAAAATTTTACACAATTTAAAAAATGCACCCATGTTTCAGCATTTTTATTGCTTAGTGAATAGAGAAATGACAATTGATCATAAAATGTCTTTCAGCTTAGACATATGGTTTTAGAATAAACTCTGGGAGCTTTAGCAATATTTTAAGTGTATAGCAGACCAGCTTCTAAAGTGTTTTTCTCTACTATGCATAGTTTTTCTTTAGTAGGTGTCTGTTGGAATTTACATATCTCAAAACACCTTTTAAAGGGAATTAGATATAAAAAATCATAAGTCATTGTGAAATTTAGAATATATTTTTCCCCTCCGCTATGGGTAATGATGATATCAACTGGAAGACTTTACTAATTCATTTGGGGTTTTCTGATTTTGTCAAAAGTTTCAGTGGTAAATCTAATTACTTTATCTGTTTATTAAAATTTGCATTTTTATTTTAGTGTTGTTGTGTGAATCAATATCAGTTTTTTTTTCTCATTAGAAAAACTTAGTAAGGCAATCAGAATCACTTTTGTGTTCATGATAAAATAAAATTAGTATCTACTCAAACATTTTCTTTATAGCAAACTGTCTAGTTTATTTGACTCAATTATAGCTAATTTGCAGTTTAATATAATGTTTTCACATGTGCTAGTCTATATTTTATTTGTTTTATGAAAATCCCAAGTAGTCTGTTGATAGCATCTGTGTTGCATCAAAACAAGATTGTGATTTAATTCCAGTTTGTCATGGTAATTTTCTAAAATGAAGTATTCTGCTTTTTTATTACCATGATATGGAAAATTTTGGTGGGTTTGAACCTCAAAACTTACCTCTCTTCACTTAGTACATATCGTATTAGAATGAAAATTGTGAAATATTTTCTCATCCTTTTAATATTTTTTGTAATTCAAACTGATTAAAATTAGCATTAAATCTGAAACTATACACCAAAACAAGTTATGAATATCAATGTGACCACACATGTAATATAAATACGAGAATTCCATTTAACTTTTTTAAAATGTGAACTGCAACCTTGATTTTTATTACCTCGTTTACTCATGTAATTGTCACTCTTTTTTTCCAATTTTTCATTGTGAAAGTCTAGGTGTGACTATTATGAGGGAAAATCTACTACACAATACTACACACTCTTATGCTAAAACAATATGGGTGTAAAAGTACATTATAGGGAATTAGAAAATTACAAATTGTTTCCAGATCATGTTCTGTATATTAAATAGTCTTTTTGTCAGTTGCACACACAAAAAAAGAGCCCTTTTTCTTTTGATGGTACATTTTCATACATAAAATTCACACATAATCTTTGTGAACATTTTGACAAAAAAATTCTGTTAACACAATGCACAATTCATAATAATTTTTTAGATTCTTTTAAAATTAAGTTTCTAGATGAAGGTCAAATACGCACAGCTGCAACTTTTATGTGGGGAAAATATTTTGACGATTTTTTCTGTTTTAAAATAGGGATGCGACTATTATGCGAATAAACACGATAAGTCAAATAAACTCGATCTCATTAGAATGAAAAGTTTGAGCAAATATTTCTTTTTACTTTAGAAAAAGATCTATCTTTCATAATTATCATTTCTTTCATTTTATCATGAACACAAAAGCAAATTTGATTGCCTTGCTGAATTTGTCTTATTAACTCATACACACAAAAAACCTGACATTGAATTTCCTCAAATTAAATTTAGATATATAAAAGCACTAAAATAAAAATGTTAATTTTTATGAATTGATAAGTTTAACTAGACCTATGCCTGAAACTTTCAAGCAATTGTTTGGTTGATTCAACAAGATAGCATAGTAAAATAAAAAAAATAATTTTGATAATGAGTCATGTCGCCCGTCATAAACATTAATCACCAGTTAACCAACGCATTTTGATGCAACGGTGACTTACTTATTATTACTAAACTTAACTTGGTTTTTAGAGAGGTGAGCAACTATTAAGGTTTTGGACTTAGCATTATGGTGGCATATTTTAAGGGAGTTCTTTGCTAGGGTGGCATGGAATTCGGCCTCAATATTTTCATTTAGGTCTTTAACTATTGGATGCATATCTGGGGGGTTAGGGAGAATGATGGGCTTAGGATATTTGGAACGAAGTTCTGATGAACTAGGTGCTTCATCAGTGGGCAGATCTTTTTCGTTTACTTCGTTAACATAAGTCTCTAAAGGACTAAAAGGATTTACTGTCGTAAAATTAGTAGAGGTTTCTTCATGAAAAATTTTGACTTTTTTCGTTACAAGTTGGAAGTTAGGGTCCTCAATAGTAGAATTTAAGTTTCGCCTATCAGTAGCAGTAGAGGGGGAGGTAGGAGGAATAGTAGTTACTTTAGAGCTGGCTGCAGGCGTCCAGGGAACTGTGGGATGGCTGATGTCCATTTTCTTAGCTTCATTCAGTGCTTTTCTTGGAGAAGAAGGAGGGAGTGCAGGGAACTGCTCATCGAAGTCTTGATTAGGACTTTCTTTGTTCAGCTTCTTCCAATGCTTATGAATTATCTGGGGGTGATAGGGTCTCCGGGTGTAGAAGGGTCTCCATTCGAGTTGTAGCATTTCCAAAATTCGTAGGACCAGTTATTCGTTTCACCCAAGGTTCTGAGTTCATGCCAGGCGTCGTATAGATGATACTCTACTGGACGGATAAATGGAGGCCTCACAACCGCCTGCACCGGTTACCGGCCCTGACAAGGACCCTTTCCGGCGGAGTGCCTCCTCGAGCGTCTACACCTTCCGCTTTATTTGAATCTGAATAATTCAGCAAAAAGCAAAGGTGGAAATTATAATATGGTATTTCAGTATTTTTTTTTTTAATGTGTAAACATATGTCATTAATTTAGGATATTAAAAAAATAATTCGGTACTTTCATCAATGAATTATGCTATTGTCTAGAAGATTTTGAGTTCAAATATTTTAATCTAGACGGCATTTTATATGAATACTTTTTTGTAGCCATGTAAAAAACTAAGTCTTACACACACCAAAATATTTACAGTATGTACGCCAGTGACCTACAATATGCGTACCTAATTTGAGCTCAATCGAAGACACCAGGTACACATTAGCACACTTTAAATATTTTTTGTCTATCGGCCGTAATTCTTCGTTGTAGCCTTGTACAAAACTATAAATCCTACTTACTCACTAGAATCAAAACAGGTTGTGTGACGGTGACCTATACGATACATACCCAATTTAAGCTTATTTAATTGCACCATTTAGACACTAGCACTATAAAGGAGTTATGTCCATAGGCTTTAAATGTAAAAGAATTCTGTGAACAAATTATATAAACCAAAATGTTTGGATTTCATGTGACTGTGACCTATAATATACGTACCCTATATGTGCTCAATCGAATGTACCGTTTAAAAGCTAGCTCACTTTCACGAATTTGTACTTATACGCTGCAATGTACAAAATTCTTTTTCGTAGTCCTGTAAAAAAGCTATATATACCATATACACCAAAGTCAATATCGATAGTACGATGGTGATCTATAAATATTTATACCAAATTTGAACGCAATCGAATACACCTTTTAGGAGCTATCGTGTTCACTTACATATATTTATATACATAAACACGTACATACATACCCTAAAATAGCAGACGTGAATTCAGAAAACCTCAAAACATGTTAACACATCAAAATCGCTGTCGAATTTTTTCATGATTGCAATACTTTCCTTACATGGTACATGCTCGAAAAATAAAAAGAACCCAAGTTTTGGAGGTTCTCAAGCTACTCTTATCTTTTTACTCGATATTTCAACTTAACTTATCTAAAAAAGAAACAAATCACAAACTTTCATTTATTTTCAAGTATGAATCACAAAGCGCCAAAAAAAAATGTTCTCTTTCAGTTAAGGAGAAAATGTAAAAATAGTGAAGTTAGCAGAAAAAGAAGCGCGTTCTTGCTTGAAAAATGTGTACTGTATAGCGTACTGTATTTTATGTTCTTACTTTTGGTCTTGCACAGTGTTGTAACACTAATGTGTTATCAAACTATGTAATAAAGTAGTTTTTTTTTTTTTAAGGGGAAAGGAAAAACTCCAGATGTGTGGAGAAATGTTTGTTGAATTTCTGATTCCTACAAGCTGAATTAGTTTGTGTTGCCGTAAATACCACAAATAAAAACTAGTAACAATAATCTCATTATGTCGTTTAAAAATGTAGACCATGGAAGACTTTTCGATCAACATCAGAATATGGAACAGGCTCGATAGATGATCATGCTTTGCAGGCCCGGACTGGGAGGGTAGGGGCCTGCCCGTCTCAAAAGAAGGGGGGGGGCGGGTTATTGTGCAACCGATAAATAATAGGATGTGTTAACTTTTGGGGTATGGGGGGAGGTATGGTGTTATTATTAATTAATTATGATTGATAATGAATGCATTCATAAAATATTGATCTATTCATTAATATGAGTCATTCATATTAATGAATCCCTTGTTCATTCGGGAACCCTCACTCAAAAATTTTTGAGAACTCCATTTAAAATGAAGTGTTTTGAAGCCTTCTGGGGTGCCATTGCAGCTGCAAAAAATTTTTTATGTGTCAAACTTCATTCAAGTGCTATCAGTATAGCACTTTTTTAAAATTTTCTTTCTTTTTTCTGTTTGGGGGCGCGCCCTCAACAGGGAGGGCCCGCCGAGGTCGGGGGCCCACCCGTCTGCAGACAGTCGGGCACCCTGGCCAGTCCGGGCCTGATGCTTTGATAGAAATGAAATAAATCATAGTGTAATTTACTCTCATTCTAGATTTCCAATTTCTTAAGGGTTCTCTATGTTAATAAATAAATAAATAAAAGAACAGCAAAGAAAAAAGTGACATAGTGTTGGGCCTCATAGGCCGCAGTTTATCATTATTTTCAAATTCAGATTGCAAGAAACTTAAGCAAAAAGTAATTTAATCTCTAACAAAGGGACCTATGAAATGAGCCAGCACGATATGTATCATTTCATAGGTAGCCTTTGTTAGTGATTAAATTATTTTTTCGCCATCGCGAAAAAGTAATTACAGCAAGTTGCATTGCAATTTCTTGAAATGCAAAATTTTCCACGAGCAAAGAGATTAAAGCTTTCGAAACTAACGTGACCTAATTCTTTTTTATTTGGTGTTTCATAAGAAGCATTTTCATCCATTCTGTTCAGTTGTGAGATACTTTTGTCAAATCCTTCGCTCAAATTTTTCTTTTAAGGAAACAAAATAATATTAATTTCAGTTCTGTTGTGGGGACACTCTTGCGAAATCTGCTGCTCAAATTTTATATGTAGGGAAACAGCAGAAAAATAATTTCCGTTTTTCTGAAAGAAAAATAGCATTGTTCTCAATGAAAAGACATACTTTACGAGATCTTAGTCGCTAACAGAAATGTAGAATTGGCGTAAATGTAATGTTGTGCAATGTAAAATTCTATTCACTAAACCATTTCGTCTATGTAACACAACTATTTTTTTTAACTGAAAGATTTTATGCAGAGAATAAATTATTTTTTAACTTCGAAGTTTGGAGGTAATTTTCAGACCACAGTTCTAATTACAATTGCTTCTATCAAAATTTATTAATTTTTTAAGCACTAAAGCTGCATCTGAACTCAACAATCTATGCAGAATTTTTCCAAGGCTGAAGAAAGTTCTTTCTTCTTTTTTTTTCTATTTATTTTTAATCATGAACCATGTTTCATGCTCTTTTTTTATCCTTGCATAAAGACAACGGCTGAATTATACACAGGGTGCGAATTGACTGGGGGATGCCGGGGATCATCCCCGGCCAGTGATTTCACTAGAGCGCGAGAATCTCGCATTTTTTTTCTTTTTCTCGCATTAAAAAATTATTACTGCGAGAAATTCGTGCCCCCTACAAATCGGTTTCTCAAAGAAGAAAATAATAAAGAACACGGAGTGCAAAAGTGGATTCTTAAGAACTAAAGTCTATGAAAGAAAAAGAAGAAGGGGTCTGGGGGTTCCTGGGAACATTCTGATCCTGGGGGGATCTTAAACTGGGTTACTTTTATTGCATGTACCTGTGCTTGATTTAGACTTGGAGGTCCAGTTACACTCAATAAAAATAACTAAAAATCATAAAATATCTTGATTTTGGGTATTTACCTTACAGAGGAATAAATACCCATTTATAAATACGTTACCCACTGGATATTGACCCAACCCAAATCTATTAGCAAAAAATTCTCACCCATTTTATAAAAATCTCACTCAGTTTGGGGGAAAGGGTGAGAAATTCTCACCCAGTTTTTTTCTGTAAGGAAAACCCGCGGCTGAAGAAGGCAATATCCCTCGCTAGAGAAATATTAATTGATCTCTGTCCCTACAAATTCAACAGTACCTAAGGATTTTAAGTATTGAGAATAGAATTCTAAACACACTTAAGGGTGCAGGGTAAAATACTTCAAAATGCACAAAATCAAGCTCCGAGGTTATCACTAATATAGAATATGATAAATAACCTATAAAATTTCTCCTTAAATATTTAGTTTTTATTTTAGCTTGATTTATTAGGTACGAAATCGTGGCCGCAAATATGACCCGAAATTCTAAGTATCTCTCTATTCTAAAAAAAAAGTAAAGGCCGCTGTCGCCGCCGCTGGCGCTGTCAAAGCTTCTGGACCTATCTCCTCCTAAACCGTAGGGATTTGAGTTTCGACTAAGGTACCCACAGATTCGAAAAATTCCGAGGAACCTGCTAAGCTGATTTAAATTTCGAAAATCGAATTATTTTAGAAGATATTAATAAAAAACTGAAAAAATAAACCGAATGGTTGCCAGATTTGGCATAAAATCATTCATTCCTTTGCAACAAAGCGTTTCCAAGTATCTAGAATCGCGTGAAATTTACAAAGTTAACACAAAAAGCCTAATAACTTCTTCACCGTTTGCACGATCCGCTTGAAAATTTTCATGATCATGTATAAAAATATAGAAAACAATCTGCGCTTCTTTAAAAATCTGAAAATCTAAACGTTCCCTCCTTTTTAAGCGATTTTTCGCTATTTTCAGCACCATTTTATTTCCGAGAGTCAAAAAAGTAAATCATTTGCGTGACAAAATTACCCTTTTCAACTGAATATGACGTCATACAATTGGGATTCAAATTCGTTTAAAAGAGATTTTCCAGATTACACAGTTTATTATCATTTTTTTTTTTCACAAATAAATCGTTTGCATGGACATGAGAATAGCTGTGTACACAAAACGAAATCTTTCGATTGCGAAAAGATTCCGCGAGTTTCCAGAACAGCATGAAATTTAATTTGGGTTTCTCTCTATTCTAAAAAAAAGTAAAGGCCGCTGCCGCTGGCGCTGTCAAAGCTTGTTGGCCTATTTCCTCCTAAACCGTGGGGATTTAAGTTTCAACTAAGGTGCCCACAGATTCGAAAAATTCCGAGGAACCTGATGAGCTAAGTTAAATTTCGAAAATCGAATTATCTTAGAAGATATTAATAAAAAACTGAAAAAATAAACAGAATGGTTGCCAGATTTGGCATAAAATCATTCATTCCTTTGCAACAAAGCGTTTCCAAGTATCTAGAATCGCGTGAAATTTACAAACATGAGTTAGAATTACGCCCATTTTACGCCAAAATAAAAACTATATGAAATAAGTAACTCAAAATGTGTTACACAAAGTTGACAATTTTCAAATAGTAAGTTCGCTTAGACAACAGGAGTTTATAATGAGCGATTATTCGTTTTTCCAAAACAGAATAACTAATATCTTGAAAATGAAAAATAATTAAAATGCAGATTATTTTAAAGCCGGTTCTCGTCCAGCTGGATTATTGGCTACCAGTAGAAATATTTGGCGTTAACTATTCCATTATAGCAGTTATAGTACACTTTGGATATTTGCTAGAGCGACGAGATGGTATAATTCGTGGTGTTAAGTACGCCAATCTGCAAACGATTATGTAAATGAAAGTATGGATAACAGTTTTCCGGTAACCTTAAATGAACAGTAAATATAGGTTGTGAGTATGTGTAAATCGCCAAATAATGAAAAGTCGCCATGGGTGGCAGGCTATTCTATCTGTTCCGTAGCTTTTATTAACTTTACATGTACGCAAGTCGCCAAATAATGAAAAATCGCCATGGGTGGCAAATTCGCAAGGTGTCCGATAGTTTTTACATTAAAAAAAATACAGCTGAAACATATGTTCTTATTTTATTACGCTTTAGCTCCTAATTAGTATAACCTTTGAATGGCAACATTAAATATCATTGTGTTTCTGAGGAGTACAAATAATTTTTCCAGCGATTATAAGCGGAATCCGCACTCCAGGTGGAGTATAGCTCAGGACCCGTACAACACGGATTCCCGTAACAAAATATCTTCCGTGTTATGAGGGGTAGGGGGTCTACTGTAGTGTGAAGTTTAAATTTTTATGTACCAATGAAGATGCAAGAACTAAGCAATGTGTAGCTTAGCTCAGTAACATTCTATCTGATCCAATCTTCGGGTTTTCTCTGTTGAAATTATGTCTTTTTTACGAATAAGCCCGATTAGGGGCCGAATGCCTCATATGAAAAGCGAGCGTAGCGAGTCTGGGGGCCTTGGCCCCTAGTTTTTTAAATAATTATTAACTCTAAGATAAACAATTAGGTAATAGCTATATTACAGGAGAAATTCAGTTTTTTTTCCCAATTACTATTTCAGTACATATGATTTTATAATTTAGATAATCCCTATCTTCCCAGAGATCGGCAATGGTAAACCTAAAGTTTATTGCTTTTCTCCCCCTCATCCCCCGTTGTTTAGAGAGGAGGAGTACAGTTTCACTTAGAGGACGTTCCCTCATACTCTCTCCAGTGCAACGGAGACTCCCCTCCATTGGAAATAAAAATAATTACAGCTTGCTCTGCAATGCTCTTTGAAAGCAACTACAGAAGCAGAGTTGGGCAAAATACATAAATAAATGTATTTTCGATGCAAAATACAAATTACATTTATTCAAACACAAAAAATTACAAAATACAAAATGCTTTCTAAATTGAAAAAATACAAAATACATGTATTTTCTTAATACACACAAAATACGAAATACGTCTAAAACTTCAATTAAGTAAAATTTTCTACAGAAACTTCTAGTTTATTTTATTCCAGTGTATTTTAAGATGAACAAACAAATATAATAGTAACTTTGTTTTTTACATATACATGAATTTTTTCTGGAATAAATTGCATCTTATAAGGCATGAAAGCAAAATTGTGTGACAAGTATTTATTGAACGTTATTTTTCAGTGATAATGAATGGAATTAAAATATAAAATTAAATATATTTCTAAACGAAGATGAGTTGAATTATATTTCTACTTTAGGATACATTTATAGCCTTACCATCGCACAGTAGTTAACAAACACAAAATCAATCCATCCAACCGGCGTTTTCTTTGCGTCTCGAGAGGGGAGGGAGGGAGGTCAGGTTTTCTCTTTACAGACACTGCCGTTGGATGATTTTAGATTTTGAGCGGCCTGTATTGAAATCGTTCGTGGCCATGGGTGGCTCTCTTCCTAAAAACGGGACATAGGGTCACCTTAGCCATAACTTCTACACCGTTTATACGATCCGCTAAAAATGTTTTATAATTATGTATAAAAATACAATCGGTGTTACTTTCAAAATCAGAAAACCCACCGGTTCCCTCCTTCTGAAGCGGTTTTTCGCCATTTTCAGCTCCTTTTTATTTCCGAGGGTCCAAAACGGGATTCATTAGCTGACAAAATGAGCTGTCGCCATCGATAGGATGTCCCATTCATCACGGTCATCAGGCTTTGAAAGGAAACTGGGATTCCACTTCCTTTCAAATAGTTTTTCCAGATGACGTAGTTTCATTTTTTTATTCACAAATAAATCGTCTTCATGGATACAAGAATAGCTGTGTACACAAGACGAAATCTTTGGAATGAGAAAATGTTCCGGGAGTATCCAGAGGAGCGTGAAATTCGATTTGGCTACACAATAAAAATTGAATAGAAGCTTATTTATTTTAGATGGACGAAGATGAACTCTGTGGAGTGTAGACCTATTTTCGTCCAATGTTTTTTTTTCTAGCGCCCGTTGTAACTGCCTCCACAACGGTGTCGTCTTATTTGCGACAGGGGGTGAAGTTGTAATAAGCAAAACTTTTCGATTTTAATTTAAATACGGCCGATTCTTATCATAGCATCCTAGCTCCATGCCAAGTGGTACGATTTTTTCATGCAGATATTTAAATTGTTTGCACGATTTTACTAATGATTAAGGAAATCGTAAGAATTTTTATGGAAACCTCTAAAATATACATTTTTTCAAATATCGAATGTATTGAACGTTTTGTTTATTTTCAAGGTCATTGGATTTTTGCATTTTTTTCTACTTCACATCCGTTCATTCTGCTGTTTGTTTATCCACTTTTTGGGCTGGAAAAACTTCCATCAATATATTATGCTTCAGCATTCTAATTTCAACCGTTTTTCCCATCCCCTTTAAGAATAAATATTTTTCCTTCATCATTCTTTTACTAAAGCCTCCCCTACCCTAAGAGTTCAGATTGAATGACCCCTTTTTAAGAATAATTTTTTTTTTTTTAAGTCTTATATTCAAAGATTTTTTTTTTCTAATGGCCAGCCTCTGCCTTGAAGGCTTTGGTCGCAGCAACAGGCCGGATTGGGTGGTCTCTTCATTATGGGGGCACCTAGTAGGTGGACCCACGTCGCCCCCTATGAAATGACAACCACGCTCAGTCGGCGTCTCCAGAAGAGAAAGAAAGCTTCTTCATGAGGGGTCTGGGTGGTGGATTTTGTGACGTCACAGTAAAGGATGGGATTTTCCGCGTTTTGTATGGAGTCATAGGGGGAAGATCAGTTCATTAAATGCTAAAAATCGCTGTATTTTCCTTAGACAGGGTCCAAACTAATTATGTTATTGGTTTCAAAATACTACGTTTATGAAAATATATTGTGTTTATTAAATTTATTTATATACGTAATACGTTATACGTAAATATACGTATAATAAACGAGTTTGAAATGTGAAGACGTTTTAAGAATTTTTTCAGTTTTATTGAGCTATAAGCAACTGAACAGTGCTTATACCATTATCTTATTATTTTTATGAGTAGCTAGTTTTATTATGAATTTTGAATAATAAAAACTCTTTAAACATTTACATGACACACTACAAATAACTCTGTGATTATTTATAATCTTTATTGATTCTACGTTATTTTAACAAAATTTATATGTTTTCTTTGTTTTTAATTAATGTATTCAATTACTGAAAATTAATAGTTGAAATATTTATACTAATTACTAATCATAATAAGATATTTCTTATGTTTTTTAAAATGTGCACAGAATCAAACAAAATAAACATGGGTTCATGGGAATCTTCAAAGTGTACGCTGGATTTCAGTTCGCCCCCACTTATTTCAATAAACATATTACGGTTTATTCAGTTGTTATCCGCAATTATGGATAGGATCTTGAAACCTGCGTTTCTTACATTCCTGATAAATACTTTAGTCAATCCACACAGGCAGTAGCGGATCCAGGGGAGGGGCTAGGGGGCTTCAGCCCCCCCCCAAAAGAGATTGCTCAAGGGTAACATTCTGCTTTATTATACACTTTAAATAGCTAAAATGATCATATTTTATTATTTAGCCCCTCCCAAAAGCCTAATACATTGGTCTAGACTAAAATTTTGATTTATAGTACATTTTAATTGGGTGAAATAAGCTTTTTAAAAAATTTAGCCCCTCCCAAAAAAAATTTCTGGATCCGCCACTGCACACAGGTCTTTTGCTGTCCTATTTCGAACAGGAAATAAAGCAACAATATCTTTGCAAATAGAGATCATACAGCTTTGGATGCTTTTCGCGTTTTGGGTGTTTTTATTTAAGCTAAATCCCGACAAAGAACCATTAGCATAGTTAATTTCAGGCTGTATTATAATCTCATAGAGCAAAAGATCAACAGATAGCTCATATAGCTCTAATTTTTCCGTCTTTTACCGTAAAAAAAAAATACTTTTTCCTGTATCTTCAATAGTACCTTCAATCTGTATATTAGATGGAAGTTTTCGTAGATTTCATTCGAATGTAGGAAAAAACGCCGCTGGAAAAAACGCCACCGGTAAAAACGCCGCCGGGAAAAACGCCACCTGGAAAAAACGCCGCCGGATAAAACGCCGCCGGAAAAAACGCCACCTGAAAAGATATTTGTGTAATAATTTAATTAAATACATAAAATAAATTTCTTTTGTTTTGCAGAAAATGGGGGTGGGGTGGGGTGGTGTGGAATGAGGTATTCAGTTGAATTATGAGGTTTAATGTACTTTGTTTTACAGAAGTGGGGGAAAGCACATGTCTAATTCAATAATTCAATTTGGGCATAATTCGGTAGACGCTAAGGAGGGGTGGGGGAAGACTTTCCTAGAAAGCTTTTGGTTTCCGTTAATAAAAAAAAAAAAAAAAAAAGATTGCCAATTACTTAATAGTAAATGCAACTTTAAGGGGCTATGACTCCAAAACTGCATGCAGGTACTCTGATGACATGGAATTGTTGAGATATCAAAGAAATAAAATCCATAACTGAGATTTTAATTAACACATAGGTGTGTGTGTGGGGGGGGGGGGGGATAAGGATTTATTTTTTTCATGTTTTAATGGTTTTTTTTTTTTTTTTTTGGCATATAAAAGACAGGCAAGAGAAAGAGCTTTATAAGATATAAATTTATCTTATAAAGCTTAAAAAAAATATTTTTAACCTTTTGCATTATAATATAAATACTTTCTACTAATTTCGTGACAATTTGGTAAAGGGCTGAGGTGTGTAGGTCTAGGGTTCTGGCCTACGGCGCGACTGTTTTCTCCAGTTGTAACCTGAATAAGCGTTAGAGCCCCTCAAAAAGTTCTACGCCCAAGGCATGCCTTAATTAAGCAGACAGCCCTCGTGTATATCTTCCTTAATTTAAGGACCTTAAACACAAAATCAAAATAACTTATTTCATCATAACGTACACTGAAGGTAAAAAGTTTTATATTTTTAATATTAAACAGAAGTCATAATTCCTTCCAATTCCTATTAGAGAGGTTATCTTAAAAGCACTGATCTACGGTTTTCTTCTTTAAATATTGATCTTAGACATATATAATTAATTACAAAGTTACTTTATGGTGTCGAATAAAATTTTCAGGAAATTAAATGTAAATAAATACAAACTTTTACTTTTTATACAGCCCTCCTGCAGAAATTCCCAATAAGTAAAATATACTCCCTTGCATTAATGAGGTGATTTAGAAAGTTTAAGATTTCTCATAAGAAGGCTTACAGTTCAAAGTCTGTGAAGGGCAATAAGCTTTTCAGTATCAAAAATAGTAAACATATAATTATTAAAACTATTCAAACAAAACTAATTAATTATTCTAACAAAACTAATTAATTATTCTAACAAAACTAATTAACTATTAATTTTAATCACAGTTATACATAGCCAATATTTACATTTTAAGAAATGAGTTTTAAATAATTTTAAACCAGTTTCCTTTAAAAAGTTATTGTTTTTTTCAGTATTTAAAAATTTGTTTAAAAACATTAGAATTAGACTAACATTTAATTTAAAGAAGTGAGTGGGATATCGGGATGTATTTCCCTATTTATTAAGAGCTTTCAGATTTTTGTCGTCAATAAGAAATTAAGTTTATCAATACAAAATTATTTCTCATACAACCCCCCCCCCCTTCCCCGAAAAAAAATTCTGGCTACGCTCCTTTCCTCATCGATTAGCATATGACTATTATGTTACATCATAAAGCTATTAAAAGTGGCGTTTTTTCCGGGTGGCGTTTTTTCCATGTGGCGTTTTTTCCGGCGGCGTTTTTTCCGCTCACCATTTCATTCATGGGGGTGACATAAAGATTATAAATTTCTCGATAACACATTGGGAACTTTCTATAAATGGAAAATGCCCATGCGGTTAACACAGAACTGTACTTCCTGGCGTAAGGATTCCTAAAAGTGAATTAAATTTGTTCTTCTTTATGAAGCATAACTTCATCTATTTCAGCTTCCTGGTGGATAAAGGAAGAGAACTGCTCTAAAATACATTCTAGTTCCGGTTTTGTTTTATTTTCATTTTTGTCTATAGTGTCTTGCTGAATAAAGCACTGAAATGGGGCTTTTAATATAATTATCTCTGCCAGATCTTCAATAGAAGTGATCAAATCATTTTTTTCTTAATTTTTTCAATCTTCGATTTTTCTTTTAATTGATTTTGTCTCCTTTCTTCTGGATTAACTCTTTTACTTTTTTTGATACTGATAAATATGACGACACATTTGGGAAAATGCTGGGTGTTGCGTTTGGCGCCAGTTCATATTTGTCTCTGTTTATAATAAAAAAAGAACCATGGGGCTTCTGAATTTTATTCTCTTTTATAATATCGTTCTCATTAAAATGCTTGATACAAACGTATGTATTTTTGTTAGGCGTCTAATTCTTTTCTAGGAATCCTACGCATCCATTCCACCCTTGAACCTGCACACTTTTACATTTTCTCCTTTCTTACATTTTGACTTGGAGCCGGGAACGTAGACGAAGGCATTTCTTACATTTTGACTTGGAGCCGGGGACGTAATAGACGAAGGCATTTATATAGATAGAAAAATAAATAGTTTAATTAGTAATATATTTTTTAAATGACGCTTTTTTTTATGATTTTAGGTTTGTAGTATAAATGTATTATGTACACAGATTGCTTACACACCTTTAAACAAAAGAACAACAACGTTAAACTACCAGTATGTCCAGAATTCTCATTGCTTTCGAAAATAAGGTGGGGAAATAAATGTTCGACACATTTATTTCCCCACCATTTTCGAAAGATTACCGCTCTCTGGATCTATTCATTCAGTGTACCATGCGTATTTTGGTCCAATAATAATGATTTGTGCTTACATTGATTACTCATTTGTGAAGGATTCTTGAAAATGTCAGAATTAAATGGAAAATCATTTAAATGTATCATTTTTCGAGAGAGTTTTAAGTCCCAAAATTTTACTACTTTTTTTTTGTCTAAAAAGAAGATATTTTGTAAAATTTCGAACATTTAAGAAAAAAAACTTGTGGGCGTAAAGAAACATTGAAGTTTTATTCATTTTATGTTAAAAGAATTCTTCTATTTCTCTGAGCTCTTTTACAAATTCTATTTTTGATATCACGACCTTATGTGTGATTGAAATTTCAAACATAAGTTGTTATAAAAAGCAAACTTTTCATTATAAAAAGCCATAACTTTGTCGTGTCATGTCAAATTATATTTTTAAAAAATTATACGATGCTTTTTAATAAAAGTACAAAGTTTCTTTTTACCATCTTAAACTAAATTTTCTTGGGAATCACTCATTGAAGTTTCTGATGCAAAAAAGTAAATTTCTTGGCATTTTTAAAAAATTCAGATGAATGAAGAACGCTAGAGCATTCGAAATATAAGGGAAATTCAATAAATAGCGATCCATGGGCACACTTGTGACAACAGCAGCAGCATTTACGGCTCCAGCTCATGATTTATTGAATGCACTTTTTAATTTAATTTTTACCAATATAATGTCTACTGAGTAAAAAGTACGCAATAAAAGGGAAGGAGGAGAGCCGAGTCGAACACCTATGCGGCGTACAGTCAGTCATTAAAATACAAGTAAGAGAGTTTTTAATTTTTTCCCTTGATATCCTATTTTATTTGAATGCTGATATAAAATGAACATTTTTCACGTGATATCGTATTCTACTACATACCCAGTTTGGTAGATGGTTGCGATAGATCCCAAATAAATAGGCCGTGAAATAAAGCTAATAGGTACTAGAGATGAGACGGGCTCAGCCCGAGCCCGAAAGCCCGAGCCCGGGCCCGAACCGGGCTCGGGCTCATGAAAAATTTCTCCTTTATTGAACATACTGCTTGAAATAGATTTTAAAAAGTGATTCATGAGGAAAATAAAAGTACATATAAAAGAAAAATAAATAAATAAACAAATAAAAATAGCGGCACGGGCGCCTAGAAGGTGCGTGAAGCTCTTTGGGTATTGTAACGGACACCGCCAAGAAAGTAAAAAGTTACTGGCAACCCCCAAAGAGAGGGGGAGTCCCTCTCGAGCAGCAGAGAGAAAAGGACGCTGAGAGGATGGGCTCCGAGAAAATTTTCCCTTGTGATACCGAAGGCGTTCGCTCGGTTATTGAAATTGTAAATATGTGTATTTTTGTGTCGTCTGTGTGTAAAATTCATCCATGTTAACCAAGAATATAAACTAAATAAAGTTAAGAAAACTACATGGTTGTGTGCGGCTGCCTTCCTTCAGCTTCTGAACGGGGCGATACGTTACAGACTATGAAAAATTGGAGGTTCCACCGAGATACCATGAATGCAAGGGTATCAAGGTCAGGTATGTTCTCCACCTTTTACCATAGCCAGGCCAAAGGGAAAAATTAAAAGATATTCTGTAAGAGTATCTTGTAGTTCTCACCCTGAGAATACAGGTTCTGTTGTTTTATAATTTGCATCCTGTATTGTATTATACATGCGGAATATTGCTTTTTAATAGCTCTAATGTTATTAAAAGTAACTTCTAACCATTAGAAGTGTATTAAGTCCATATACTCACCAGAGTATAATATTTTACTGTGAATTATTTTATTTATGTACACGCCAGTGTACGAGCATCGAATTTCTCATCCTGAGGAAAATAATTTTTATGGAATTAAAACTTTCGTCCTGAAAGTATAGGTTTTGCTGCCTTAATAGATTAAGTACATTAGTAAGATATGCTTCCAGCCATTGGAAAGGCATGAGAACATTTCTCACCGAAGTTTATTATGTACTTGAAATATTATTTTTTTATGCACACCAGTGTTAATATTATTAATTCTGTTTATTTCAAACTTTCGTCGTGAAAGTATACGTTTATATATTTCCAGCCATTGGAAATTCATGAGAACAATTCTCACCAGAGTTTATTGTGTCTTTGAAATATTATTTTATGCACAACAGTGTTAGTATTATTAAATTATTAATTTCAAACTTTCGTCCTGAAAGTATATGTTTTATATATTTCCACCCATGGGAAATTCATGAGAACAATTCTCAAGAGAGTTTATTGTGAATTTGAAATATTATTATTTTATGTGCACCAGTGTTAGTATTATTAATTTTGTTGGTTTCAAACTTTCGCCGTGAAAGTATATGTTTATATATTTCCAGCCATTGGAAAATTCATAGTATTTTTCTCATCAGAGTTAAATAACTAGAAGTATTATATATTATGCATAACAGTATTTTTAAATTCTCATCAGAGATAATATTAGTGTAAATCCCTTATTTTTATGTGCACAAAACATATAACTTCCTAGTATTTGCACCAGCGAACAGTTTTATAGTACGTGTGTTTATATTTTGTTTTGAACTACTTCTGCCTCTGTGAACGGAGATAAGAGGGCATTGCATGATTCCCCGCTTCACACTGTGCAGGTGTCCGAGCGGACATTTGAGCCTGACTCATTTGTTGTTTATGTTGTTTCTTCGCTTTTTCCCTGAATCTGCGAAGCTTTCAGAAAAAAAAAGTGCTATGAGTCATTGCTGTGTTTTGATGGTATGGTAGAAGAATTTAACGAGCTTGCTTTTCCTCTTTTATTATTTTTTTATCGCACTGTAGAAATTTGCTTTAGTGAATAGGTGTTAGACATTTTTTTTTTTATCCCTTATATTTATTGTATGTTCTTTTGCTTTGAGCTGTTACTTAGATATTTTTTTTGAAAATGTCGTATTTAGGGAAGGGATTAAAATCGGATTTAATTTCGGTAGCCTTAGAACTTGGTGAACAGGCTACTGAAGATCTACGTGTAATCGAATTAAAACAATTAATCCTTGGTAGTAAAAACTATGAGGAAGAATTTGTGAGAAATCTATTAGATAGCACGATGAAAGAAAGATTAGACAAAGAGGAAATGGAAAAACAAAATAGGAATAGAGAATATGAATTGCAGAGGCAAAAATTAGAAATGGAAAAGCAAATTAAAGACGGAGAAATTCAATTGGAAAGGCAAAAATTAGAACTTGAGTGTTTAAAAGCAAAACAGGGGGTCGAAACAACAGTATCCGCGGCTGTGGTAGATTCCAATTATAGTCAAAATTTTCAAAAACTAATGCCAAAATTTAATTTAAAAACCGATGATATAAGTTTATTCCTGGAACTTTTTGAGAGGCAAGCTAAATTGATGCAGATACCTAAAGAGAGATGGGTTTCTTACTTAATTAGTACCTTACCAGCGGAGATAAATAATGTAATAGCGCGAGAACCGGAGAAAGAAACTCAGGATTACCAATACGTTAGAACGTTGTTGCTTAACAGATTTAAACTCAGCGCGGAAAAATTTCGGCAAATGCTGGTAAAATCTCAAAAAAATCCCGATTCCACTTGGCAAGATTTTTATCACGAGTTAAACACATTTTTAGAGGGGTGGCTAACAGGCCTTGAAATTAAAACATTCGAACAACTCAAAGATCTAATGTTGGTAGACCAGATTAAAAGACGAGTGCCAAACGATTTTAAGGAACACTTTTTGGATGAGTGGTCTACAATTACTTCCCCTAAAGAACTGGTAAGGAAAGTTGAGGAATTTGAGGATGCTAAGAAAACCATAATGGGAAAGAGTAAGTTAGGAGAATCTTCAGTTAAGGGAAATAGTAAACCAGTAAAGAATTTATACAATGGTAATGTTAACAAAAAGCCCTCAAACGGAATTTCTAAGAAAGAAAATGACGGGCGTACCTTTGCAAGGAAAACGGGTGTAAACTTTGAGCATAAGAAAAAGCTCAGCTGTTTTGAATGTGGCTCTTACGACCACTTACGACCTCAGTGCCCCAATTTAAGAATTCAAAAATCGGAAGCATATAGAATTGGACAAAAATCTGAAAAAAATTTATTAGATCCCTTCACTGTAAACGGGAAAGTTAATGGATTTGAGATGCCCATTCTCCGCGATACCGGAGCCACAGTAGACGTTGTCTGTCAAAAATATGTTGACAAAGACAGAATGACCGGGGAACACGTTTGGGTTCAGCATATTTTCGATGACCATATGACTTGTTTACCCGTTGCTGAAGTAGACGTAGAATGCGAATTAGGTACAATAACCACCAAGGCAGTTGTAATTGCGAACAAGTTGGATCAAGGGCGGTATATTTTAGGGAATCAAACTTCGGCTCTCTTAGAGCAAAGTAGAGAAAATGTCCCATTAAGTACTGAGAGTGTAAATGCTGTCTTGACTCGGTCTCAAAGGCGACAGCTGAAAGATGATAAAAATTCATCAGACGAAAAGTTAGTCATTGAGGAGCCTGACGTTCCATTGGAGGGAAATAATGAGGACGATAACTTAGAGAATATCGACATTTTACCTCAGGTAGATTCCAATACTACCCTAGATAATATATTTCAAATGGATTCTCAGTCTTTTATTAATGAGCAGAGGAAGAGTAAAGAATTAGTACCGTTATTTGAGTCAGTAAAACCGGAGGGTGACAAGGCTGATTTTAAAATCCAAAATGGAATTTTAGTTAAGACGAAATTAAATAAATTTGGTGATGAGCAAAACCTGATTGTTGTTCCGGAAACTCTCAGGGAGCAAATTAAAAATTTATGCCATGATGACATTTCAGGCCACTTAGGAATTCTTAAGACAAAAGATAAGTTAGTGAGGCACTTCTACTGGCCAAATTGTTATAAAGAAATAGAAGAATATGTGAAAACTTGTGATCCATGTCAGCGTGTTGGAAAGGCGACTGACAAAAAGAAAGCACCGCTAATGAGTGTACCCATTATTTCGGAAGTTTTTAGCAAAATAAATGTTGATGCTTGTGGTCCTTTGCCAACATCAACTCAAGGGAATAGATACCTCATAACTGTAATTTGTTTAGGGTCTAAATTTCCTGACGCTATCCCTGTCCCAGATATAACTTCTAAATCGGTGGTCGATGCACTTTTGTTGATTTTCAGCAGGATGGGTTTCCCAAAAGAAATTCAGACGGACCAAGGGAGATCCTTTATGAGTGTTCTAACGGTTGAATTTTTAGAGAAGTTTGGGATAAAAATCCTTCGAAGTTCTATTAATCCAGTTGAAAAGTTTCACCGATCTGTGAAAAGGATATTGAAAGTTTTATGCATCGAAGCTGCTCCTAATTGGGAAACTCAAATACCAATTGCTCTTTTTGCTTTAGGGACTGTCACTCACGAAAGTACAGGCTTCAGTCCTGCAGAACTTGTATATGGCAATAACCTTAGAACCCCTAATGTGTTATTATACGAAAAATGGTTAGAACCCCCAGAGGAAGGGAATACTGTAGTTGAGTATGTGTTCGAACTGATAAATCGATTAAAAAAGAGTAAGGAGCTAGCAAAAGAAAAAATGGAAGAGATGCGAGACAAAAGAAAGAAATGGTATGACCGTAATGCCATAAAAAGAGAATTTCACGAAGGAGATTCCGTGTTAGTTCTAACAATAAATCAGGCCCATAAATTAGCACCTCAATGGAAGGGACCAGGTAAAATTGAAAAGAAATTATCCGAGACAAATTATGTCGTCAGTTTCGAAGGGAACCAAGAGATAAACAAGGTTTATCATGTAAACATGATGAAACCGTATTACAGAAGGCCCGAAATTTTAAATTTAGTAACATTAGGCGAAAATAATGAGTCCTTAGACACACCAGAGTTAGACGGGGATTTTCCTTACATGTTAGTTGATCCTAAAGTCTTTGATTTTAACGAAATAGTAGAAATAAATCATTTGAAAGAAAGACTCAACGATGACCAAATTATCGAGTTAAGAAATTTGTTACTAAAATATATTAATATCTTTTCAAACATCCCCGGCAAGACACACTTAGTTCAACATGATATTGAATTAACCAGTGATAAGCCTATTCAGCAAAATCCTTATAGAATGACAATTAGACAAAACGAGTTGTTAAAAGCAGAAATTAAAAAAATGATACAATATAATGTAATTGAACCGGGAGACTCCGAATACGTTTCTCCAATGATCCTCGTAGAGACGCCAAATAGGGACCCTAGGCCCTGCATTGATTACAGAAAATTAAATGAAATAACACGCACTCAGTTTTATCCCATTCCGAATATAGAACAGCGAGTTGAAACAGTTGCAGCAGCTACATATATCACTTTAATCGATTTGACAAAGGGCTACTGGCAGATTCCGTTGAGCCCAAGAGCTCAGAAAATTGCGGCTTTTGCCACAAACTTTGGCGTATATAGACCACTACGTATGCCATTTGGTCTTAAAAATGCACCGTATTACTTTAGTAAATTGATGAGTGAAATTTTGAAAGGGTGCGACAGTTATGCGATTCCATATTTAGATGACATCGCGATCTTTTCTCAGACCTGGGATGAACATTTAGGACATTTGCAGGAGGTTTTGGAACGGATAAAAAGGGCTAATTTAACTATAAAACCTGCCAAGTGTAGATTTGCTCAAGAAGAGGTACAATACCTTGGACACGTTGTAGGACGCGGAAAACGTTCACCAGCTGAACTCAAAATAAAGGCTATACAATCTTTTCCGGTCCCAACAACAAAAACTGAAATCAGAGCTTTCTTGGGATTAGCAGGCTATTACAGACAATATATTCCAATGTTTTCTGTAATAACTGCGCCTCTAACAGATTTGTTGAAAGGGAAAAACAAGAAAGGTAAAATTACCTGGAATGAGGAATGCGCTGCTTCATTTAATTTACTTAAAGAAAAACTCACTAATAAACCTCTCTTGCACGCTCCAAACTTTTCAAAGCCATTCATATTGCAAACAGATGCATCAGATTTAGGATACGGGGTTATTTTGTCACAAACGGATGAAAATGGGGAGGAACATCCAATATTGTACCTTAGCAAAAAATTTACTCCAACTGAAAAGAAGTACTCTACCACTGAAAAAGAGTGTGCGGCCATCTTATATGGCATTAAGAAGCTTAAAGGGTATATAGATGGACAGACAGAATTTTGTATCCAGACGGATCACAACCCACTTGTGTGGTTGCAAAGAAATTCCGGCAATAATCCACGATTAATTCGCTGGGCGTTAGCCTTGCAAGCTTTTAATTTTTCAATTAAACATAAAAGAGGAAAAGAAAACTCAAATGTTGACTGTTTAAGTCGAAATCCCAAATATGCCACTTAGAAAACCAAGGTCATAAAAATGTTTTTGATTTTAAGAGTGTAATTATTGTGTTTAAAGTTGTGTAATTATTGTGTCTAACGTTGTGTAACTATTGTGTGTTAAATTTGTGCTTTATTCAAATTTTGGTGAGAAAAAAAGAAAAGAAATGTTTTCAGTATAACAAATACCATTTAACTGGGTGGATATTTTTATATCATCCTCATTGATTGTACTATTATATGTGTGAACTTATCTGTATATTTACCTAAAATTATTATGGCCTGGTAATGGGTGGAGGACTCGTTAAGGTATCTACACCGAAATGAGAACTCAATTACATTCATTTTCAAACTTGAACTGTGAAGTATAACGTACTAAACTGTGAACTATAAAGTGTGAAAGTATAATGTGCACACGAACTAAGAACGAATTATTACATACTGTACATAAACTTTTTTTCGTTGTTTTCCCTTGTATATCGGGAAAGCCAACCTTTTGTGGAAGGAGGGGTTGTAACGGACACCGCCAAGAAAGTAAAAAGTTACTGGCAACCCCCAAAGAGAGGGGGAGTCCCTCTCGAGCAGCAGAGAGAAAAGGACGCTGAGAGGATGGGCTCCGAGAAAATTTTCCCTTGTGATACCGAAGGCGTTCGCTCGGTTATTGAAATTGTAAATATGTGTATTTTTGTGTCGTCTGTGTGTAAAATTCATCCATGTTAACCAAGAATATAAACTAAATAAAGTTAAGAAAACTACATGGTTGTGTGCGGCTGCCTTCCTTCAGCTTCTGAACGGGGCGATACGTTACAGTATTTTAGAACGGCGGTTTATATTCCTTAATGAGTCATGAGATCCGACATTTTTTGATAAAGGATGGATACAAAGAATTAGAAAGTGCATTCGGAGTTTGCAACTCTATTTGTCTTTAATTTGCACAAACGGCAATATTTATTGTATTCTATCAATGAAGTAATTGAATTTTTAAAAATCTTAACTGAAATTCGGCTCGGGCTCCGACTTAAATATATTGCTCGGGCTCGGATGAAAAGTCCGCGGGCTCCCCAACCCTGTTTAGAAAACCATTTATTATAAACTGTCTGTGCCGGCACAGCCAGCTGTCGTCAAAAAAGGGTCTCTAGATCTGTGGCACGCGTCGAACGTTTCGATCGTCCGCCATCTTGCTGGTAGTTAAGTCGAGCGATGGCAACGGAGAGATATGAACGTGTTGTGTGTGGGGTGCCTGGGATCTTGTCCCACATCCCCAATTCAATGGCAACGGCTGCCCTTTTTTTCAGCATTGGAAAAGGTTTAAGTTACATAATTATTTTGAAATTTCTAATACTGATAATTTAGTATGTGCTCTTTGAATTTCTTTATTTTTTAAGGCTCTTCTACCTGAATAGTAATCGCCGTCACAGGACTTTTGAACAGCTTTAAAAGTTAACCAATGATGTTAAATGCCCGAAAATAATAATAGTAATAATAATAATAATAATAATGCTTCTTCACCCGATGCACTATGGACTGACAGTATAGCGCTATGTCATATGCGACTGGCAAAAAAATATTCACAATCACACAAATCGTCTTCAAAAATGGGCTGTTGATTGAACCGTTTTTCGAAACATTGCGAAATTCTCTATGTTTAGCATTTTTCCTAAGTGTTCTGTTCTGTAATTCTTATGGGTTCATTATAACAGTTCACAGTATAAGTTGTAAAGAGGCATTCTAAATTTTTCCAATTATTTTTTTTAAACTGCTCAAGAGTTGCAAGGCTTTTAAGCTGTAAGATTAAAGCTAATTTCATAGGATGAAAATTGAATGAATTATCTAATAAAGGTGCTTAATTTCTCCATGTGTAACACACGGAGAAAATCATCCAAAACTCCAGACAGTTAGATTCGCAGCCATGGGAATCTAACGGGTACTCACGTCACGTTACATCAGAAAATAGCCCGAAACTAGATTGTTAGATTGACAGTCGCGCGGTAGACCAGAACCCTGGAATGACACACTAAAGCAATCTACGATGTTCAGTGTCCATCATTAGGCCATGGTAGGGTCTATCGATTTCACAGATGTACTGAGTTGAGTACTCAGTATGTACTTCGCATTCAGCCTTTTCAGTTAAATTTTGCCTATCCAGTTAAATATCAGCCTAAAAAATATTCACATTTGAAAATTTTATAAATTGCTTCCCCCCTCCAAGCGATTCTTAAGCCGGTTGTAGATGTTAAGAAATGAACACCTGAAAATAGTTTGCTTTAAACGGAATAACAAAAGGAAAAAAGGTGCTCATTAGTCAGGCTTCATAACTCATCGAGCTGAGAATTAATAGCCGCCTGTGATAGGTCCTATTTAATTCCCAGAAACATAAGTGTGACCTACAAAATAATTCTTTCCCCAACCTTATCACTGGAGCTGAGTCTTTTTTCTTTTAACAAATCAGGCATCTTTCAAACAGAAAAAGACATCCGTTTTAATTAAGGTCCCATATCTCTTTCGTAAATCTATCAATCACCAGTGATGGATGTCCTATTCAATGGGTTATTTACCATAGAGTCGACCTCGACGGGGGGTACACCACTCAAGCAACCTTCTTCAAATACCGCCGCCCAACGACGTTGGACAATAAATAAATGGAACTGCCCCCCTCCCCTAGCCGGTGGTCGGCAATAGTCGTAAATCAGGTATTTTATAGGACACCGAGAAGCCATTTTCTCAGCAGGAGATGACAGGATAGGTTCAAAGAGACATCCTTTTCAACACTTTGCCGAAGAGGTGTCCAGAAATATAAAAGAGAATGACGATTTGGTTTCAAATTACGGGATGTTGCAGCTGGACATTTGCGGACACATCCAATAGAAATTGGGTTTATTTGGGTGTGCAAAGCGTTATTTATTTATTTATTTTGTAAAAGCCTGGCAGAACTCCAGTAGAGTAAAATACACCCGCTACGGTTTTGTTTCCGACGTGCCTTCCCTTTTTTTTTTTCTTTTCTTTTGAAAATAGATGGGACCTGGTGCAGCTTGAAGGTGATATCTTCAAGAAAAGGAAAAAAAAAAAAAAAAACCTGGGGTTTGAATTCTTGATAATAAGTTTTCGAATATTAACACGCCGGGCAGCAAGGGCGTAGCCAAGGGGGGGGATAGGGGGGTCATAAACCCCCACGAGTAATTTTTTGTCATACAAAATGCATATTCTTCACTCCCTTATCACACACACATATAATTCCATATGGTGAGCGGAAAAAACGCCACTTTTAATAGTTTTATGATGTAACATAGTCGTTATGTGCTAATCGATGAGGAAAGGAGCGTAGCCAGAATTTTTTTTTCGGGGAGGGGGAGTTGTATGAGATATGATTTTGTATTGATAAACTTAATTTCTTATTGACGACAAAAATCTGAAAGCTCTTATCCCGATATCCCACTCCCTGGTTACGCTCCTGCAGTGACGTAGGAAAGGGGGGGGAGGCTTTGTGGCTCGACCCCCCCCATACCTTTGGAGGATGATAGTACCCTACCCCCCCCCCAAACCTACTGAATCGCTACGCTACTGCGCCCCTATCGGGGGAGATGGGGAGACCTAGAGTTGAGCTATGGCTTATTTTACTGGTTTTCTTTTTATAAGTGCAAGAGTTTATTCTGATTCGTGATAATTTATCTTGTTGGCTCTTTGTTTTAGAATAAGGAAGATTTATACGTATATATATTGATATATAAATATTTCTATTTCTGAAAATATTCAATTTGAACATTGGTACTCTTATTTTAAAGATGTCTTTTTAAAAATTAAATTATTCTATTAATAAGTCAAAAACAAGCTTTAAAAAATCTTCTTTAAATTAAATGTTAGTCTAATTGTAATGTTTTTAAACAAATTTTTAAATGCTGAAAAAAAAAACAATAACTTTTTAAAGGAAACTGGTTTAAAATGATTTAAAACTCATTTCTCAAAATGTAAATATTGGCTATGTATAACTGTGATTAAAATTAATAGTTAATTAGTTTTGTTAGAATAATTAATTAGTTTTGTTAGAATAGTTTTAATAATTATATGTTTACTGTTTTTGATACTGAAAAGCTTATTCCCACTCACAGACTTTGAACTGTAAGCCTTCTTATGAGAAATCTTAAACTTTCTACATCACCTCATTAATGCAAGGGAGTATATTTTACTTATTGGGAATTTCTGCAGGAGGGCTGTATAAAAAGTAAAAGTTTGTATTTATTTACATTTAATTTCCTGAAAATTTCATTCGACACCATAAAGTAACTTTGTAATTAATTATATATGTCTAATAATAATATTTTCTATAATTATATATAATTAATTATATAAGATCAATGAAAACCGTAGATCAGTGCTTTTAAGACAACCTCTCTAATAGGAATTGGAAGGAATTATGATTTCTGATTAATATTAAAAATATAAAACTTTTTATCTTCAGTGTAAATTATGATGAAATAAGTTATTTTGATTTTGTATTTAAGGTCCTTAAATTAAGGAAGATATGCACGAGGGCTGTCTGCTTAATTAAGGCATGCCTTGGGCGGAGAACTTTTTGAGGGGCTCTAACGCTTATTCAAGATACAACTGGAGAAAACAGTCGCGCCGTAGGCCAGAACCCTAGACCTACACACCTCAGCCCTTTACCCAATTGTCAGGAAATTAGTAGAAAGTATTTATATTATAATGCAAAAGGTTAAAAATAATTTTTTAAGCTTTATAAGATAAATTTATATCTTATAAAGCTCTTTCCCTTGCCTGTCTTTTATATGCAAAAAAAAAAAAAAAAATCCATTAAAACATGAAAAAAAAATAAATCCTTATCCCCCCCCGCACACACACACCTATGTGTTAATTAAAATCCCAGTTAGGGATTTTATTTCTTTGATATCTTAACACTTCCATGTCATCAGAGTACCTGCATGCAGTTTTGGGATCATAGCCCCCTGAAAGCTTCATTTACTATTAAGTAATTGGCAATCTTTTTTTTTTTTTTTTTTTTTTTTTTTTTTTTTAACTGAAACCAAAAGCTTTCTAGGAAAGTCTTCCCCCACCCCTCCTTAGCGCCTACCGAATTATGCCCAAATTCACTTATTGAATTAGACATGTGCTTTCCCCCACTTCTGGAAAACAAAGTACATTAAACCTCATAATTCAACTGAATACCCTATTCCACCCCCACCCCCCCATTTTCTGCAAAACAAAAGAAATTTATTTCAAGTATTTAATTAAATTATTACACAAATATCTTTTCAGGTGGCGTTTTTTCCGGCGGCGTTTTTTCAGGCGGCGTTTTTAACGGTGGCGTTTTTTCCGGCGGCGTTTTTTCCTACATTCCAAAAAATGAGCCCGAACTCATTCTGATAACACACAGTTCTATCTTTGTGCTTCTTGGAAAAACGTGAACGTGACCTTGACAAACACCTTGACAACTCAGTACTCACAGTGGCGGATTATTGGAAGTTTGTCGGGGGCCGCGGTTAGCTTGTCGGTGGGGGCGGTTAGTTAGAAGATTGACATATACGTCCATTTTGTGGTAAATTAGGGATCTTTTACATTAATTTCTTTTTTCTAGGGGGGCACTCGCCTCTCCGCCCCCCCTTTAATCCGCCCTTGGTAAACAATTGTGAATGCCCTCACCTCCCTCCTCCCTCTTCCTCCAGTATTTAACTGAAGGCTAAGTGAAAATACAAGTGTTTCTATTGAGGGGGGCATTCAGAGTATGAAGCATGTTAGTGTAAAAATGATACAAAAAAAAAAAAAAATTCAAATACTTAAAAAAAATTCACTTCACCAAAAGGCCCTCTTTCGGATGCCCACTCCTTCCTTACACCCCCCCCACACACACACATAAAGGCGCTCTTACGGATGCCCACTCCTTCCTTACACCCCCCCCCACACACACACACATACTCATCCAAAAAAATAAAACCCTTCAAAATTGTGCGCTTTTTTCCGTGCGCTTTTTTCCGGTGCGCTTTTTTCCGCCCACCGTGCTAGTAATAACTTGCATAAGACATGATAGAAAAGAGGACCCGCCCTTCTGGTTCGCCTGGGGCCCTTCACGCCCCTCCAGCCGGCCCTGTACTACGGACCTCTCTTTATGATTTCTACCGGTATTGGCCAATAGCGTATATCCGTATGTAAAAAAGAGTACATACCTATACGTATTCCCCACAAAAAAAAAAAAAAAATTCCGAAAATCCTTCGTCTCTTCAGAAATCTTGAATGGATGTTTGTATGCTTTTCGTAGTATCGTACCAATGCACATTTACTTTAAATTTGTGTAAGTACACCTTTTCCTAGCAGTGAAGGTATCCATGTTTTAGTAGAAGCTTGAATAAGAAAACTGAAATGCAGAAAGCGAAAATAAAGGGTGCTTTACTCAATTATTTTTTTAAAACAAATGTACGAAAACCACACCCTCTTTTCCTTGGTACCCGGGGCGGACTGCCCCCTCACCCCCCCCCCCTTGGCACGCCGACGACGACACTTCTTGAGTTTGTAATTGCCCCCCCTCCCCTCGCAGGAGACATCCTAGAATTCTACCCCTTTTGTATTTTCCCCCATCTAAATTGCCTCCAAAATACGCTGGAAATTCTCCTCTCCAGGGTCAAGGGTCACTGAATCAGGTGCGTGGGAGAAAGCGCAGGACCCTCTGTCTCAGAGCTGTTTGTAAAGCATTGCTGAATAAACATTCTACTGTGCTATACCAGCGGAGGCATCTTTTCAATAGAAAAGGACCCTCGTTTTTTAATTAAAAGTTCGATATCTCTGATGTATACATCACCCGTGACGGATCCCATTGAAGGCCTTTGGGGGGCAGGAGGTCACCCAGTAGGGTCGCGTGGGAGATGCGGTCTCCATGGGGTCATTGGGTAGGTACTTCAAACATCACCGACCGATGACAGGGTACAAGGTCGAACCATAAATAAATACGACAGGTTTTCTCCCGTTCAGAGCACGATCACAAATCACGACGAGTTTTACGACAGCGGAGTCATTTTCTCCTCAGCGGGACATTTCGGCAGGGATAAGTTCAACAAAAAGAGTTCGCAACACTTTACCGAAGAAAGAGATCTCCGGAAAAGATAAGAAGAGAATTGGGTTTCCCATGACACGGGAAGTGGTGTGTGTGTGTCCTTGAGGAGGCAATTACGAGCGGCGCTAGGAAAAAAACATCGGAGAAAATAGGTTTAGATTCAATACATTTCATCTTCTTCCACTTCGTGCGCAATTTTTATTATAGATCGAATTTTCTGAAAATGTGCGGAAACCTTTCTCATTCTAACGTTTTCGTTTTGGGAGCAGACTTCGTGCTATGACACGGCAGAGCCTATTTTAAGTGATTTTATAAACTTTATGCATTTTCCCTGAGATCTCACATAAATCTATGTCATGCTCCAATGGATCCACCATGAAGTATCTAGGTATATATAAATACGCTGAGCAAAACCTTCGTGTCCCTTTTGCAGCGCACTGCTCGAAGGGATGACCGTGAAATTCGGCACAGTTAACCCTTTGAGGCGCAACCCTTTCCTAATGCTGAAAAAAGGGCAGCCGTTGCCATCCCTCGACTGAACGACCCGCAAGATGGCGGACGATCGAAACGTTCATCGCGTGCCACAGATCGAGAGACCCTTTTTTGACGACAGCTGGCTGTGCCGTTACAGCCAGCTGTCGTCAAAAAAGGGTCTTTAGATCTGTGGCACGCGATGAACGTTTCGATCGTCCGCCATCTTGCGGGTCGTTCAGTCGAGCGATGGCAACGGCTGCCCTTTTTCCAGCATGGGGCAATCTATCCAGCTGTTCTCGCGTTCTTCCCTTTTTCAGCAGATGTCAGTGCTGTTAAAAAGAACCGTGGCCATTCTTTTACGGGAAAGGACGTGCTAAAAAGTAAAGAATTCTCGTGGAGCTATGGCACCCGCCACTATTTTTATAGAAATCCAATCTATTCTTCGTGACTGGCAACAGTCAAAACGTTGGAGTTGGGTGTTCCCAGAGCGGGATCACTGCGCCTTAAAGGGTTAAAGTTCGTATGGAGTTGTTTGTGCCAGGGCCGCAACTAGGGGAGGGCAAACGGGGCAAGTGCACCGGGCGCCCAGATAAGGGGGGCGCCAAAATCAGTTATGGTTCCATGAAGATTTTTGTTTTCCAGTTTTGTGACTTTGTGCCCAAGCGTCTGTCTGGAAAAGCTGGTATTGTTACACCTCTTTAGACATACACAGTATTTCCGAATGGGATAGTGTGGAAACGTTTGGTCACAGAACAAAGGAAAGAGCCCTTGGAGACCCATCGGCTGGCGATGACCGATCGGTTTGAGTCGATGAGTCGAGCAGGTCCGATTGAAGGCATAGTCAGAAGCGTAGCTAGAGTTTTCAGCTTCCGGTAACAAATGAAGTTTCTGCATCTCTTTCTGTGTGCTAGAATGGGCTACAATAACAGTTCGAAATTATAATTTAGCTCCCTGTGCGCTGTGTCCGGAGACAGATGCTCTCTCTTACCTTTCCCTAGCTACGCCACTGGACGCAGGCGGCAACCTGCTCCTCTGTTTCAAGGAAAGTGGCGCCAGATTTCACTTACGATTCAAAAAAAAATTACATTTGTAGTAAAAGGTGTGATTATGGTTTTAACTGTGACACTTTAGCTAAATTGGCTTCCAATAGTTCACTTTTGTATGTTCCACTTCCTTTAACAATTTGAGGCGCAACCCTTTCCCAATGCTGAAAAAGAGGCAGCCGTTGCCATCGCTCGACTGAACTACCAGCAAGATGGCGGACGATCGAAACGTTCATCGCGTGCCACCGATCGAGAGACCCTTTTTTGACGCAGCTGGCTGTGCCCGGCACAGCTGGTAGTTAAGTCGAGCGATGGCAACGGCTTTCCTTTTTTCAGCATTGGGCAATCTATCCAGATGTTCTCCCGTTCTTCCATTTTTCAGCAGATGTCAGTGCTGTTAAAAATAATCGTGACCCTTTTTTACGGGAAAGGACGTGCTAAAAAGTAAAGGATTCTCGTGGAGCTATGTCACCCGCAACTATTTTTATAGAAATCCAATCTATTCTTCGTGACTGGCAACAGTCAGAACGTCAGAGTTGGGTGTTCCCAGAGCGGGATCACTGCGCTTTAAAGGGTTAAAAGAAAACAGTAAAACTAGATGGTCAGCAAGAATGAAAGCTGTGGAAGTAGTTTATAAATATCTTGATGGCATCCACAAAGTTCTGGAAGAGTGAGCACCCAATCCTCTGTCTACATCGGAAACAAAGACAAAGGCTGTGTCTTTCAAAAAATGCGTAAGAAATTTGAATTTATTATTTTCACGTGTTTTAGGTTTAACATAAAAAAAGGACCGCGTGAAAAAATTCCTCCAAAGAAATCAATATAACCGTAGATAAAACAGTAAGGCGTACTAGAGGTCTTTTCAATCTTCTGGAATCCACCAGAGACAAAGCTATATTCGATGCAATAATACAAAGCAAAAATAATAGCTAATATACTAATAATTTACTTCCTGATTTTAATGAAAAAAAAAATGGAAGAAAAGGATGATGTTTGTTGAATCTTGCGAAGATGAAAGTTCGAAATTTTCAAAGTTAGAAAAATTTAGAATTCCTCTATTAGAAATGACCGAGAAAATAATGAGTGAGCTAAAATCTCGTTTTCAGGCTCTCGAAATGATGAGTGATAAATTTGAATCCTGAATGGGATTAGAAGAACTGAAATCCGAAGCTCAAAAGTAAGCGCTTGTATAGAAAAAAATGACCTAAATATAGAAGAGTTTTTAGGAGAAAGTTTTAAAAATGACTCTCTATTGATGGACGACGCTATGGAAACAGCACCTGCATTAATCCTTCTGATGCATTAATCCTCCTGAAATGCATAAGCATCACCTGGAAGAAGGCTATCCAAATTGGACCACAGCCTTAAAATTATTTATTCTTCCAGTAACACTTGCATCAAGTGAGAGAAGCTTTAACAAGCTGAAAATTATAAAAAAAAATCGAGAAACTCTACGGAGCAAAATGGACTTTCCAATTTGAGTATTATCTCAATCGAACACAAAAAAAGCGTCCTTGATTTCTTACGATGACATTATTAGAACTTTAGCTCAAAGAAGCTCAAAAGCCAAATTTTCGAAGAAAAAAAAATTGGCATTTCTTTAGGTAAAGTAAAACAAAAGGAAGGATTTCGATGTTTCTACTTTTCTGCTACTATTCTGCTTAAATACTAATAGATTTTTTTTTTCCAAGTTTTGATTTCAAATTGTAAATTACATTCTTAATTTAAAAACACAATTCTATGTAAAGTTAATTCGAACTGAAATTAAATAGATTTAAAGTTTCATCGACTTCTGGATTGGTAATAAAATGACATCTTTCTGACGTTTCAATTGTCAAAATGCTAGGTCCTGTCTTTATTTCTTTTTAACGGCATTTATTGAATGTCTTTCCGTTTCAAAAAATTTTTAAACTTCTCTCTCGCTTTTTTTTGAGGGGGGGGGAGGCGCCATAATTAAAGTTTGCCCGGGTGTCATAAACTTAGTTGCGGCCCTGGACGTCACAGACCATTCATGGCTCCGACCCCGGCCGCCGGGGGTTGAACCCGAAACCGGAGTACGGTGCTTGACCCACCCTACAACTCGGTCGGCTTATATTCAAAGAAAACCACTTAAAAATCGGTTCACTACTGGAAGCAAGTTTGGACATTGTACATTCAAACTCATTAAAATAAATGTTCAAACAAAAAATGTTCTCATTGGCTCAAAATGTTTGTGTAAGCAAACACGATATAAACTGCCGTGTTGACTCGCGTAAGAGTCGCACTTCTTTTGCCAATTTTGTTTCACGGTCAAAGTCTAGATGCGGGGGATATCTATTACATAATATTGCCCATTCTAAAGCTAAAAGATGACTGGAAAGCAGAGCCCAGTTAAGGGGGGGGGGGAGTCTGAGGGGGCTGCAGCCCCGGGCCCAGTGAACAAGGGGGCCCTAGATAGGGCCAAGAAAACCCAGTAAATAGAAAAAAAGAAACTTAAATTTAAAGTGAACCTAAAAATGGAGCGGGTTAATTATTTTAATGGAAGATAAAGGTAAAGTTAGTGCGTCCTGATTGTAAATTTTGCAATCAAACGATGGCTTTTTACGATTGAAGGTATTGTGTATCTTTGTTAAACATATTTTCTCAAAAAAATTCAAAATCTATTGAGACAAAATTTTTGCCTGAATAAACAGACTATACGCAAAGAAAAAGACATAGATTCTCATGAACAACTAGACATACTAGAAACTGGAGTAAATAAACACTAGCTTCAAACAGCATCCATCTTCTTTCACCTTCCATTGCATAGACAAACAATGTGCAACACAGACGCCTAACATTTTAAATGCTACGAATAAAGTTAGCATTTATCTTTAAAAACCAGGTCTTGAATTTATTTACAGCTGTTAACTTGTTGAAAGAGTGGAATGCAAATATTGCATCCTTCAGAGATCAAATTGAGTTAAAAGAAAGATCTCAATTGCTATCTTCACATGTAGCGACTTAACCTAAGGATCAGGGAAAAAGACTGAGAAGAAAAAAATTTACCAATGGTACTCTCGAATCCAAAACCACTAGCCATGTAACTCTTCAAGGATTTGAAAAAGTTAAAGTTGAAACTTTATTCGTGATAGTCGATAGATTAAATTCAGAAAGGATAAACGAATTGATGTTTATAACCCAGTATGTAGCATTTTCAATTTCATTACTAAATTAGATCTCGAACAAATAAATGAAGAATCAGTCAATAATTTTCTTGGATTTTATGAAGGAGAAGTAGATTTTGAAACCACAAAATCTAAAGTCATTCAATTTTCATAATATTTGTTAAGCTGTAGCTTAGAAAAAAAAAAAAAAAAAGAAAAATCACCGGCAGAGCCTGATTATGACGAACAGGGGCCCGAGCTATAAAATTTGTTTTATTTTTCATAAAATTTTGATATAAAAAAGAATATTTCAGAACAACTTTTGATGTTGAGGGCAATGGGCCCCGACAATCGGGCATGGCAATCGGGCATGGCAATCCGGCACAATGGGCAGTCGGGCATGGGCAAGTCCCGATTTGCCCATGTGATAATAAGGCTCTGATCACTGATACATATTTATGATCATATGTTTAAAAACGAGTTAAAAGAAAAATTTCCAAATATGTTTATTGCATTACGTATTTATTAAACTCTGCTCTTTCGGCTTTGCAATTTGATATCGGTAAACTCCAAATTAGAGAGAATTCTATCTCTTTGAAGAACAAAAATGCAATAAAATAAGCAGCATGTTTTGCTTTGCTGTGCTCAGAGCACAATTTAACAAGTAACCTGGATTTTTAAAGATGCAATTGAAACTTTCAGTGCGGCAAAGGCTAGGAAGAAAAGAAGCCAATTTAATTTTTTTAATCTGTAAAATATCTTCATTAAAGTTTTTGATGCAGTATCTTTTCCTTTGGTTGGTGTGTTAGATTCTTTTATTGTTAATATTTTTTTAATTAATTTTTTGCAAACAGTTTCAGAGTTCATTTAAATGGTAATGAGACTCTTATTCTAATATGACCATTATAAAATTTTATCTAACGACGAACATTCATATTAAAGAAAAATGTGCGTGAGTGGGGGGGGGGGGGCTCCGCTACTATCACAGCCCCGGGCCCTTAAATGGGTAAACTGGGCTCTGCTGGAAAGGCCAGTAGAGGAAGTGAGGAAGATATAGCCCATTAGAAGAAGGCGGCCTGGGACTAAAGCTTAAAATTCCCATTTTTGGTTAATAGCCACTGGCGGGGCCGCCGCGATACAGGTTTCTCTTCTATGGGCCCGGAACCTTACCGTTTACTGTTCCGGTGACGTCATGCTAAGCGATCTGGATCTACAGTCTTCTCTCCCGGTTGGGGAGAAATTCTCCGGTTTGGAACCTGTTTCTTGTCGATGCAGAATGAAACGTTTTCATGGAACTATTAACTTTTTTGGAAATAATAAATAAATGGTGAAAAATTATGAATATAAAGAATTTAGATAAAGGCAGAGAGCAGCTGGATAACGATACCATAACATTTTCCCCAACTAGTCGATTTTCATTCTTGGATAATTGCGTTATATGGCTCGAAGCATGGCATAAATTAAAGTTTAATAACAAACACCGGAAAAGTGAAAATTATATTATAAAACATTTTTTTTTCTCTTATGAACACAACTAAAGTTATAAGACAGATAATACTATATCAACTCAATGAATAGAAATATAAGTATATTTTAACTGGGAAATACCAAACTGACCTACTTGAATGGGGAATTTGGACAGTACCGACAACTTAATGGTGCAAATTATAATGTCACAATACAGCAGGTACTAAGATCAGAAAGAAAGAAAAAAAAAAGTACGTGTTAAAAGCTTAATCGAACTACATTCTTCTCAGTTTGGAAATTTTTCTATAACAAATTTCCTTTATGACTTTCATGAAGAGACAGAGGAATGAGATTTGGATATAGATATTGATTTTAAAGGTATAGATTTTTTCTCTTTCTACGAAGACGAAGAGAATAATATACCATTATTCATACTTATTTGTGGATATGCAGTATTTAAAGTTAAATAACAACTGCTGTGTATACTGTGTTGCAAATCCATATCCACACACACAAAAAATGCTATTTGAAGAAAATCAAGATACAGAAATTTTTTTTATGTTTGTTGACAGAGGAAACTTAACATATCCTCATTCAGATATACTAAAAATATTTGTTGTTTGCTTTAAAATATTTAAAGCACTCTTACAAGAAAGCAATAAAAATTTACTTCATCAAAAAAACATTAAGAATATTTTGAAAATTTTAGTCACTAAGAAACTGGATGAATTTGATGTGATGAACGGTTGCTGCACAACTTTAGAAAGCAGCATCATATAATAAAATAGAAAAAGAAAACTAGCAATACTTTCGGCAAATACCAACAGCTTATGTAAATGAAATTTATAATTTGATGTTTTTATATCAGTATTATGTAAAATTTGTTTATAGAGTTTCTAAGATTTATATGATACTAAGTCATCCGGATTATTTTTATCAACAATGTGTAAAACATAGTAAGTGAATTTTTCTTTCTAATAATTAATTTAATATTTTAAGGTCTTAAATGTCAATGCCCTTTTTAAATATATTTCATACTACTATGCTCAAGAATAAAGAGCTTATCATGTAAATTCGTTTCAGAATTGCTGCGTAGGAAGTGTTTTAAAATTTGAGCGATTTCTGTAAATATTCTGTTTTAAAAGATAGTTTAATATATGTACATTTTACTTAAGTTTAATGCTTTAAGTGGAGCAATCAGTAAGTAAATCATTGTAGTAACTACATTATTAATTTCAGAGCTAAATCATGCTCAATATTTTTAAATTCAATGTTGTAATAGTATTTTGTCGTAATATAGAAATTTTCTCTGTTTTAGTACTTTGAAAACCAAATTTTGTAAAATTGAAAATTATGATTGCTAAAATATGAATTAAATAACCATATTAGATATTACAATACCTAAAAAAGAAGAGCTTATCATGTAAATACGTTTCAAAAGTGCTACATAGGAAGTGTTTTAAAATATGAGCAATTTCTGTAAATATTCTGTTTCAAAAGATAATTTAATATATGTATTTTTACATAAGTTTAATGCTTTCAATTGGAGCAATCAGTAAATAATTCGTTTATTGTAGTAACATAATTAGTTTCAGAGCTAAATCATGCTCAATATTCTGAAATTCTGTGTTGTGATACTACTTTGTCGTAATATAGAAATTTTCTCGAAATGCTTTAACACATTGAGAAACAAATTTTGCAAATACTTAAAATTAAGATTGTTAAAAATATGAATTAAAATATCTCTGTTAGATATAAAAAATGCAAAAGTGAAGTATTTTCTTTATTCATATAGTTTGTAGATTTCAAGTGTTGAATCCTAAGCAAACGTAAATGGTATTATGAAAATTATTTTCATTCATTATCCAAATATTTTTTTAATATATGTATATTTTAAGCATATGTAATTGGAACATATTTTTATAGCACACCAATTTAAATGAATCAAGTTATGTAATATTTATTGTTCTTATTATTATTACTATGCGGAAATAAATTATTTTTCATTTAAACTGATGTATCCCTATTTTCTTTTTTCTTAAAAATATTTCTCCCATGAATGATATAGGCAAGATTTTTCCAATCACCCTCACAGTGATTACATAAAAGAAAGAAAAAAAAAAAAAACGGCCTTAACATCTATTTAATTTCTTGTCTGATTACACAATTAAAAGGAACTGGGACTCAAGCAAGCGATTATTTAAAAGGACAGCGATGGCCAGAGCGATCGCTTACGGTCACGTGACAAAACTGGCGTTCCGGGCCCATATTAGAGAAGCGTCTTTCGCGGCGGCCCCGCCACTGGCCGGTAGACTCAAACTTTAATCGCCAGTTGTTTTAGGCACGCAGTCGAGGATGGTGGTCGATTCCAATGCCCCCCCCCCCCTAGATGGAGGTACACTTGCAGTTGGTTACTTATTTAACCCCTTAAGTTTCGCTCCCGTCAAAATCACGGGCTAAGCTTTCTCCTGTATTTCTCGCGCCCGTGATATTTCCGGGCAATAGTGTTCAAATATTATGCGCCAGAAAGATAAGCGCATTCTTATGCAAAGTTTTTCTTTTTATCTCATTTTACACAAAAGATGATAATAATAGTCTATTTTTAATTTAATTTGCAGATAGTTTATTTTTTAAATAGATGGTAGCAGTACTCAAATACATGTATTTGTGATATGCATTGTGCAATCTTAGCTCAATTTTTTTACATATGTTCAAAGAAAACTTTACAAATATTTATTTTACGAAGTAAGTTTAATAAAATTCCCCTTTAGTGTTTAAAACATACACTTTTAATGATTCCCTGCTTACTGCAAAACACACATTCGGTCACTATAACCCTGAATGTTGGTTTTTCCTAGAAATTGAACCATTTTTTTTCTTTCGCGCTAAAAAAAATGTCCAAAACCTTAAAACAAATACAGTTGAAGGCCAAAAATCCGCAAACGTCCGAAATCCGCACACCTTCTCTGATGTAAATAATGAAATTTGCAGTATTCCGCCAATGATAAAATTGTTGAAAAGTTTCTTGAATCCAGATAAATATGATTCTGATGATGATGATAAAAACTTGGGTAATAATAATAATACAAAAATCCGTTTGATAAAAGTTTAAAGTTAAGAGAAGAATACCTTAAATTTTTATAACAGCTAAGTTCTGTAACAAAACAAGAATTAATGATAATTCTGTGTAAATATTCTGATGAAAATATGCAGTTTAAACAGTTATTGTTTAAACTGCATATTTAAACAGTTATACAATTTGCAAAATTAAATAAATAAAAGAAAGAAACTGAAAGTAGGAAAAAATATTTTAAAACAAATCACCATAGAACATGTTTTCAAAATTAGAGAAAGGAAATTTTGAAACCATTTGCTTTGCTAGTCTTCATGTAATTTCCTTTTTCTCCTATGCTTTTGTATTTAAAGTGAAAATATAAGTGAAATACATTTGACTGTGTTTTTATTTCATCGTAATTGTATTCTCCTTTTCTTAAATCAGAAATATAATGATTTATCTTTTATGGTCTGAAATCTGCAAAATCCTAAAATCCGCACAAGCCTTGATCCCAAGCTGTGCGGATTTCTGGTTCTCTACTGTACATACATTGTGCATGCACTTATTTTTCACACAATTTTCTGCAATTAAAAAAATAGGCACTTTTATGGCCGTTTACTTGAAAATAATACGACCTTTAAGGGGTTAATAAGATATACGAGTATTATGCAATCCATTATTTATTTGCAGAGATACATTATTACGATACAATTTTAATCATTAAAATTGGGTCTTCTTCCAATTGAATCTTTCCACCACAATTCAGTTGCTGCAGTTGGATCAAAATCGTCTAATTTTATCTTGGAGCATTTTATGCGTAGTCTGTTTTCTAACATAGTTTTTTTCATCGACATGTTCTGGTCATGTAGAATGCTTACAGCACTATTCCAAATCCTCTTCTACTTCTGCATTGCTGGGTGATTTACTTGCATATTGTTAAAACTACCTGTCTGTTGTTTTAACAATATGTCAAGCAATGCAGTCATTGAGATTTGCTTAAATTTTTCGAACATTATGGTCTGCAGCTGCCGCCACTCAGAAAGTGCTCTTTCTTTTTGAGGCTTAAAAACTGTACAGAATTCTGCAAGTTCTTTTTCTCCATTGAACTCCTCAGAAAAAGATGGAAAGAAAGCTGTATCTAAAATGTCAGCAGTGCGAACACATATCGGCTTTCCAGGCCCATCTTCACCAAAGAAACTCCTCATTCTATCTGCACTAGCACTTTTGTATGACAAGGAGACACACGGTCTGTTACATTGCTTGTGTGCACAAGACTTCGGAGCATTTGGTTGTGGGGAGGGGCGGTAAGACTACAAAGGAAGGGAAAAGATTTTGAATATAAAATACTCACAAATCTTAAGAAACAAAAGTCTTTTTATTGAGAAAATTATTTTATTTTTATTTGGATGTTCTGTTTTGCAAAGTTCATTCATACTTGCCAACATTCAAAGAACAAAATCCAAGAGATTTTTAGGAAATATGCGTGCTTTTTTAAAATTTAAGTCTGAAATTACTTAATGTAAGGTAAAACTAGTATGAAAACTCCATAATACATACCTGCTAACAGTCCTAGGCAGAAAACAGGAAATTTTGGTTAAAAAAAAATCAGAAATTTTGTGAAAATAAGAAGTGAAAAAAAATAGGTCCCCCCCTCCACTTCCGGGAAGACAATCATCATTTCTCGACATTTTTTGTATAATATTATATTTTTACTTACTCCTATTTTATTTTGATTACTTAAATTTAAAAAAAAAAAACTTAATTGCATGGCATACAGTTGGTAATAATTTATTTCCCCCAAATCATGCCAGTATTTCAGTTTCTGCTCCATGCGTGCTTGTTTAAATAATGATTAACTTTTCTTCTTCTTGTCTTTCGGTCTTGTAACAAATAAATTGTTAATGAAGATTGCAAACAGAGCCTACTTTGTTCTCCTCTTTCCACCACCCTTCCGCCTCTATTAACAGCAGGTGATAAGCGCATTCCTCTCAGCTGAGCTGGGTTTGTTGTTTTTCCTCCTCTCCCTTCTGCTTTCTCCCCACTTGTTTAGGGTCTTTTTTTTAAAACATTAAGGCGATTCGTAATACTATTGATATCGTCTTGCAGTTAGAAATTTGCATTCCATTCTAAGTTTTGGCTAGCTGTGCGGTCTCTGTCCCAGTTAATCCATCTTTTTTTCTAGTTTTATTATGCATATTGCTTACTTTTTTTGCTTTAGCTTTTAATCATACGAAAGATTTTCTCTCCTGGCCGGAAAACCGGAAGTCTTCTGTCAAAATTGGAAAGTAGGACAATCGGAAGCCTATGAAATGAAGTATGGAAATTTGCCAGACTCTAAATAGAAAAGGAGTAAGTGGACTCCAGGGACTGCAAAATTTGGTGGGTTCGGTTCGTTCGATAAGGGGGGGGGGACACAGTTAACACACAGTAGAATTTGTCCATGGGGGATGAAAACAGTGCGATCTGTTGACGAATTTTGCAGGTGCGTCAGGGCCGTAGTGCTGGGGGCGCTATGGACGGCTCAGCCCCCCCTGGAAAAATCCAAGCCCCCCTAGAGCAAAAATGAACAAGCTCCTGGAACAGAGGATTTTTCGGGGATTGGATACGAGTTTTAAATTTTATATTTTATGTCCCTGAGTAAACATTTACTGCTTTTAAAAATAGAATTTTACTAATCTGTGCAAATTGCATGCTCTTGAAACATCGCAAACTTTCTTTCGTGATTTTATTGCGCCCATGAACGCAATGCGGGAAAACCAACTTCTCAGACATAGGGTGAACGGGCGATCCAGTGTCAATCCCGTGAACTTCCTGCGAACTAGTCGCAGGCACTATTTCTTTATAAATCTGGCATGATACATAGTCAATATCCTTGCAATTAGTGATCCCTCACCCCGACATCCGGTAAACTGCAATCTATAGAAAAGAGAGAAAAAATATTGGCCGTCTCTAAAGGCTCAAATTTTGTTGCCAGTTCTAAGGCCATTTCAAAGAGCGCCTTTATTGGAATTTTATTTTTGGCGCCCCCTGCCTTTCTCAGAGCTTTAGTTATCAGGGCAAAGCTACACAAGAGTAATCTGCCTAAGGGCGGAGCGGAGGGAAGCATTCGTCAGGAGTTTTGGGGGGTTTCTAACACAATTTCACTTTTCATTTGAAGAAAACTGCCCAAAACTCTAAATCGACAGTCGCGCGAGAGGCCTGATTTTGATTTCATCTGTAGGATAATGGCCGAGTATCAACACGAGGGATCCAGGCCGAGGGAGTATCGTCCGTGGAGGTCTTTTTAAGGTGTCATAACCCGTATTTAAGGGAAATTTCGAAGAAAACCACGGAAAACTTCGACGAGCCTAACTTAGGTTTGAACCAAGCACTTTCCGTCTCCCAGTTGAGAGCGCTATGCGCTCCGCCACTGGTCGGTCCGCGAGAGGTCTCTGGACCTGTGAACTTCAGCCTCTTTTCCCAATGTTCATGGTCTTATCCACTCAGCCATTGGTCGGCAAACAAGATTTTAATGGAAAATGCTTTATAATCGATGCATACGTAAACACTTTTTTTTATTTTTTTAACTTTCACTGTCTTCAATTTAAATTTATTTCCTTCTCTCCCCCCCCCCTCTTTCTTTTCTTAAGGTCCGTATCTTTTTTCGACGTTACATGCAGTGATGTAAAATACCCCAGTATTTATTTTTAAAGATAAATACCTCGGTACATACCCAAAATCGTATTTATTTTTCAACTAAGACTATGGTTTAAAAAATGCTTGTGTTCGTGTATAATGGCATAGCCACACCTATGTACTGAGTGAAAGGTTAAATAAAGAAAAATGTGAAACTTGAAACTTTTACAACTTTTTTAGCTCATGAAAATTTGTAAAATGCAACAAAGGAAAAAATCTACATGATGCATGTTGTATAACAGCCATTCCCAAACTTTTAATACTGCGCCCCCCCCCCCCCACACACACACACAACCAAGGATAACTTACGATGGCGCTTCCCTTAGCTCACATTCCTCAGCATACATACAATTTTTTATTTTTCAGGAATGCACATTTAGCCGCCTTTTCTACAAAATAATGTTATCGATAAAGTCTGAATAGCGAATAGTGTTTGAATTGAGCGAAAATAGATAGTTTTGGAGCAAAAAATAAATAAATATAAATAAATAGATAAAAATAAATATTTTTTAATATATGCATTATCACTTGCTCTTCGCCAGTTTTTCTTGTCTCCCCCCCTACCCCTGCAAATGCTCTGCGCCTCACTGGCTGTGAACCGCTGTTGTATAAAATTCTTGATTAAATATAACCCTTTTAAATTGAGAGGAGCAATGTATTTGTAAATGTAAAAAAAAAAGAAACAGTAAAAGAAAAAGAAATTCAACAAACTAAATATATACTAGAAGTGTTGCAGATCTTTAAAAAGTTAAGTCCGCGGATACGGATCTCTAAAGAAATAATTTGTAGTAACATCCACGGATACGGATCTTTTCTTTAGAAATTATATTGAAGAATACATCCTCTTCATATGTCACTGGAAATGGTAGACGGGCGAAGTGTGAAGTCCAGGGTTCGTGTCCCATCGCGCGTCCTAACCGTTTGGAGTTTTCCGTGGTTTTCTCCGAAACTTTGCCTAATTCTGGTTGGGACCCCTTAGGAAGACCCCCCACTGAGGGCAACTCCCCTCCCCCTTTGTGTTGTCTTTCTGACGAGATTTATAAGCGGCTTCGAGCCAGGCACACAAATCCGATATACGTGTTCGAAATCACAACATCATCTTCAAGTGATAATTTCATACATATTTTGTGAAATATGTACCACAATGATAACTTTCAGATCATGTGTATTGTATGTTTTAAAAAATTAATGTTGTGGTTAAAATTACATTTGTAATAATCTTAAGCATTAAATTATTGAAACGCTACTACCTAACCAAGCGGATTTTTAAATTTATAGAGTATATTACTATCGTATTAAGACAGTAGTTCGAAAAAATTATGTTGTTTGGGTACATAAATACCATTACTAACTATGCCAGACACTTAAAAATTTTAAGGGTCTCTCTTCACAAGCTGTATTAAGACTGTAACAAACGATAAACCTCTGATAGTTAAGAAACTTTCAGAAAAAAAAAATGTATCGTAACGTGATGGTGTTCTTGTACTGTAACAATAAAAATCATGAATAATTATGTGTAAATAGCATACGCTATATAACTAAAACGGGGGAGGTCCTAAGTCCTCCCTAAAAAGATTTTAGCTCCCTATATGAAAATTAAACTTCTTATAGTAAGAATAAAAGATAGAGCTCTTTAGCGTTTGGCTGGTAGATGAAACCCACCCCGTAGAAATATTCAAAAAAATTACGAAGCTAAGCCAATAGTTAAATACATGCTGATCAGGGGCGTAGCCAGAAATTTTTCATTTTAATTTTTACTGCAACTACTCACATATATGCATACATGTGGGTGATAAGGTAGTGAAGAATAAGCATTTTGTATAGCAAAAAATTCCTCATCCATTTGACTCCTCTACCCCCCCCCCCTTGGCTACGCCCCTGATGCTGATAGATTGGATTCGATTTTGATGAAACGGCTGATTATCTACTCGAGGATCTAGGCCGAAGAGGGATGCCCTTCATAAGAGACTTTCTAAGGGATCCTAACCCGTTCTGATTGATTTTAATTACCAATTTAAACGAGAGATTTTTATGCCAAACAAAAGAAGATTCACTTAAAAATATGTAATGCTAGCAAAACTTTTTGGAATATAAATCCTTGATGTGATGTAAAGACTAAAATAAGTTACTTACAGAAAAGTGATAAAATAAGAAAGAATAAAAATAAAAATAAAAACTTTGCAAAAACCTTTATAACCATAAAAAAATCTCATAGGAATTATATCATCTTAATAGTTTTTGAAAAATTTATAAACACCAAAAATCTCTTATTAAACGTTTGTATTCAAAATACTACTATGTAGTCCGTGGCGTAATGAGGGGGGGGGGGAGGGGGTTGGGTGTCAGAACCCCCCCCTAAAATTTAGCAGAGTTCTATTATTGAGATGAAGAATGCCATCCATAATGTAGATTATCCGTTACAATAGTGCCTAAACCCCCCTAAAATATTTTTCTGGCTACGCTACTGTATATATTTATGCTGATCCCTGACTCACTGATTCTGTGACGATTCCGGGTAACCACTCCAAGATAGAACTTTTACCACCATAATTCCAAAAAGGTTAAAAAGCTAAGCACAAAAAGCATGATAACATTTACACTGTTTATACAATCCGCTTGAAAATTTTCATAATCTCTACTTATTATAAAAGAAGGTGTCTGTGTGTGTGTGTGTGTGTGTGTGTGTGGGTGTGTGTGTGTGTCTGTCTGCAGCGTTACGGACAAACGGCTACACCTAGAAACACCAAATTTGGTACTCGGGAAGATGTAAATATGTAGTTGTGCACCTCGAAGCGATTTTTTCAAAATTCGACCTAGATTTTTTTTTATTTTATGTTTTATGCGATTTTTGGCATTTTTTCTCACCTAATTCGTAATGACGGCGGAAATTACGCTCGCAGCAAAACGGCATTTGTATCATCGGATAGAGGAGAAAATTTTCTTTTAAAAACAGTTTGTTCGGAATACGTAACATGATTTACCGATTTTTAGGAATTTTTTTACTAAACATCTGCTTCGCGATTTTTTTTCGTAAAATAATTTTAAAACTGTCGCATCTTGAATTCTATCCGTCATAACTTTTAGATATCTTGACAAATCGTGAAACATTCTTTTCTCCCTCTTTTAAAGTAAAAACGAAAAAATTATGTAAATTAGATGATTTTTTACGAATTTTAATGCAGCCTAATGTTTAGAATTTAATAGCATCAACGCGATCTTACGCCATTCATTACATTGCGATCACGGCACGAGAATTTATGTTCGGTTGTTGCCACAGAAAGGATTAGAAAAAAGGGGTTTTTCAACCAATCGAGTTTTTAAATGGGATATAAGAATTTCAATTCGCAAGTGAGGATCTATGACGTCAAATGCTTTAAGATAAGTAAAAATTACGCCATAATTTTAACTCATTTATCCCAGCTCTGTTTTCAACACTGGGAGACGATATTTTGATTAAAATTTACTGTAGAAATAAACTAAGAAATTCGCGATTATTATTATTAGAAGTGGTATTTTAATCCGGTGCTTATTTAAAAATTGAAATGTTTTCACGGCGCTGAAAATGTTCATTTTAAAAGTTACAAAGCGCGATATATTAAAATTTTTCTATTTACTATTTTTATTTTTGGCATTTAATTTAGCGTAGGCGTTGCCTAACATACGCATGCAGGTTGGGAGTATAGTTTTATTTTAACGTTGAATTACGTTCCTCCATAAAGGTCCAACGCAAAGTTTTAATGATACCGTTTGAAAACAATTATGCGAAATATCGAAATTAACTCCCTCAATCTACCGGGGTATCCTTTACGGCAGTCAAACAGTGACGTCATAAATAAAAAAAAATGCGTGAAATTTGTAAACTCTGCAACTCTAACGCCCTGTCACAATTAAAATGGGAATAAGTAGCTCCTCGAGATTACACAGTTTGATGTTTTTCAGGAGACAGGACTATGGAGGACATAAAAGATATCGCTATATTAGATACATGGATATTTAAAATGGCACCCCTTGGATATTTTCTCCCCACAGTAAGATGAAATGGTTTGCGGCGCTAAATACGCCAATCTTATAAAACTATGTATAAATTAAATATATATGGAGAGTTTCCTTAATGGCAACCATTATGTGAAATGATTATTATTTATGCTAATGCGTAAATTGCAAAGAATCGCCACAGAATCACAAGATCCCATTGAGGCCAAATAATCTAAGCTGTTTCTTTTAAGGGAGCCTTGAAGAGGGAGAAGCGAGTATAGATAGTATTAATGTACGTAATAGGTAGTATTATTAGATTTTTAAAGATAATATGAATAAATCGCAATGTACCACGTTAATAAATATTTCATGAAATTAAAAGTGTTTATCCTTTTTCAACGGTTGTCTTACAACCAACTAAATGAAAAGTAATTCTAATTTGCGTTAATATATCCCGCAGTCATTTCAACAGAGGAGATTACTTGAACTTTTTTAAAAATGAAATTCTGTTTTGTCACATGCAGATATGATTTTGGTAGTAAAATATTCCCTTCTTCCCGTATGAAGAGCGGGTGCGCAGCTATTTTAAAAACATCTCTTGAAAATAGCATGAATGAATTCAGAAGACCTCAAAACGTGTAAATACACCAAAATCTCGAAGTCGAATTCTTTCATGATTACAATACGTTCCTTATATGGTACATGTTCGGAAAGAAATAAATGGTGCTCCATTTCATGTAGTGTCTTAGGTATTTAATGCTACAACTTGAGCCTAAAAAACAGTATTATGTAGAAATAAGACATTTTGAAAGCCAGGAGTTCTCTGCAAACTATTAAGCTTTCTACTTTTTTGATAGTGAATGACACTGACGTATTTTTTTGAGTCATTATACTGCAATGATCAGGTTAGTACTCATGACACAAACTTTACATTAAGAGTCAAATAATTTTGCTCTTTTTTTTTTAATTCCACATCACGAATAATTTCGAATTACACATGTAAGGAAAATTTTAGTTTCCTACCGTGCGAAGAACGGGCACGCAGCTAGTTATGTATATAAAACAATCTGCGCTTCTTTAAAACTGAAAATACACCAGCTCCCTCATTTTTAAGCAATTTTTTGCTATTTTCAGCTTCATTTTATTTCCGAGTAAAAAAAGTGAATCATTAGCGAGACAAAATGAGATGTCGCAAGTGACAATTACGTCACATTGAAGTCAAAGTTATCAGGCTTTGAAGGGAAAATGCGAATCCAATTCGTTTAAAATAGTTTTGCCTGATTTATAGGGGTTTTTTTTTCACAAATAAAAAGATTTACTCTGCACGAAGCATTGATTTAAGAGGGGATATTCCCAGCGAAACGAAATCGTTCGAATGCGAAAAATTTCCGCATACTTCCAGAAGAACATGAAATTCGATTTCGATACGTAACAAAAATTGACTATGAAGTTATTTATTTTAAATGGACGCAGATTAAATATATTATATGTAGACATGTTTTTGCGAAATTTTTTTTTCTAGCCCACGTTGTAATTGCTTCCACAAATGGCAGTCTTTTAGTGCTATAATAAAAAAAAATCTGAGTAACTCCACTCGACTTTCCGAATACTTACGATTAAGATCATGACCAAACATTTAAATAAATTTTAATGAATGAATAATTTAAACATATATACCAAATTGAAGCTCAATCGAATGTATCGTTTAAACGATAGCGCACTTTCAAGAATTTCCCCCATAATCCATAATGTAAAAGAAATCTTTGTCGTATCCCTGTAGGAAAACTATAAGTCCTATACACACTAAAATCAATACCGGTTTTGCGACGGTGGTTTCTAACATATATATCCAATTTGAGCTCAATCGAATGCCCCGTTTAGGAGCTATCGTGTTCACTCACATACACATACACAAGCACACCTCCTAAAAATAGCATAAATGAATTCAGAAGACCTCAAAAAGTGTCAATACACCAAAATCTCGATGTCGAATTTTTTCATGATTACAATACTTTCTTTACATGGTAGATGTTCGGAAAGTAATAAAGGGAGATTTAGTTTTCTAATATGCATACACACACATGCGCACGCGCGCATATGTGTGTGCATGTGCGTAAATTTGACAGCCCCCCTCAGAAAATTTTGAGCCCCCCTTAGAAAAACGGTCTAGCTACGGCCCTAAGGTGCGTATGTGCGATCTGTTGATAGATTTTGGCGGTACAATGTGCGATTTATTGGCAGATTTTTCTAGCTCCACCATTATATTGGCCTGGCCGATAGTCAGAATTTCGTAAATCGCCAGTTTTTTATGTTTAATCGCCACCTGGCGACTGGCGACCGAGAATTTTAAGCTTTACCTGGTACAACCCAGACAGCACAGCAAACTTGCACCCAGCTTGATTTATCAAGTCAATAAACTTGAATGAAGCTTTAAAATTTCAAGCGTGTAAGCTTAATGCAAGCTTGAATCAAGTGTTCAAGTTGACACTTGCCCAACTTGCTTTAAGCTAGACTTAGCAAGCTTCATTTCAAGCTTAAAAAAATTTCCTAAATATACGAGGTGCCTGTCGGCGAACTCGCCCCACATATTTTATTTTTCCACGCATTTTCCCCTCTACGCTGAAATTTCAAGTTATTTTATTCTGTTTCCATCCAGCGTCCGCAATCGAAGTCGGAACCTAAGGATTGGGAAGTCAGCGGCCTAACCCCTTAGGTAACCTGATATGACTCAAGTTTGAAGTGACTGTTATGGTTATCACGCCGTTTTCTGGCGAGATCGATCAGTAGCCGATGCTGTTTCTTTTATTTTTCCATGGGATGCATCCAAATTAAAATAATGTTATGTGTGATTTATAGACTCTACTAATAGGGAAATAAGCATACTATAAACTTAAAAGCAGCACACGTTTTAAAACTGTCAATATCGCGACACTCCTGTTGGGCAATATTGGCCCAAATCGAGACAAACGACTGATTTTGATATCCATTTCGCAGTATAATTGTATTTTATTTTGAAGAATTTCCATATTTGGAAATATAGAATCTTTTTTCTTTTTTTTTTAATTCTATGGTCATGTACATTTATGACGGACGATCCGTTATTGGTTATGTGGATGTGGCTTTCGAAATCAAGCAGTCATCCAGTTGTATTCAAGCTCGACAGTTCAAACGACTTCTCCAAGCTTGCTGCAAGCTTAAAATGAATGGAACTGTCAAGCTTGTATGAATACGTCCAATTCAAAGAAATGTCGAGCTTGATTGAAGCTTCTGTGCTGTCTGGGAGGAGAGGCAAGAGATTGTGCCGGGAATTTTTTTGCGTACAACGCTTTCTTGAATTGTACTGACCCCCCACCCACCCCCGTGACAGTTTCTTTCTCATCCCAAGTCACCCTACACATTTGAACAAGAGCACCCCGGTCGCAAATAAGACGGAACCTCCCCAACTTTGGGGGGGGGGCTTTGACTTCTTGTAGAATAGAGTCTCGATCATTCGAGGTGGACGGGACCGGGACTATCGAAAGCTCGAAATTATTTAAATGAATAAACAAATAAATGGGTATAAAGCAATGCTTGTCATTGGTTTGCACATTGAAATGAAAGATGTATTTACATATTCTTACTTTACGGAGGATTAGAAAAGATGAGTTATTTGGGAAAATAAGAGTCCATTGTTTTTTGTATTCACCCGTTGACCCTCATCGTGCCCTCTTCCAAGCAACAGGCCAACACTGCACAAAAATGTCTGTGAGAGACTCTGTAAGAAGAATACACCCGTTTTCTTTGGGAGGGGATTTCTCACGTGGCGTACAGCCAGCTGCGTCAAAAAAAAGGGTCTGCAGATCGGTGGCACGCGATCAACGTTTCGATCGTCCGCCCTCTTGCGGGTCGTTCAGTCGAGCGATGGCCACGGCTGCCCTTTTTTCAGCATGGGGCCCTCTATCCAGCTGTTCTCGCATTCTTCCCTTTTTCAGCAGAGGTCAGTGCTGTTCAAAAGAATCGTGACCTTTTTTGGACGGGAAAGGACGCGCTCAAAAGTAAAGGATTCTCGTGGAGCTAGGTCACCCGCCTCTGTTTTAATAAAAATCCAATCGATTCTTCGTGACTGGCAACCGTCCAAACGTCCGAGTGGGGTGTTCCCAGAGCGGGAACACTGCGCCTTAAAGGGTTAAGAAGGCTAAAAATGTCTAACAATCATCTTGCGAAAGGCTAGAATTTTTAGCCTATTTTTAGAAATAAAAAGCTTCTCATCCAAGAAAGGATCCGTGGGTTGCTCTCTTTCTAAACACGGGACATTACGGAGTCCCAAATCTGTGCTTGGGGACAACGGGACGTAGGCTCACCTTAGGTATGGTTCGGAAAGGAAAAATGGTTGTATCAGAGAAAAGAAAAAACTTAAACAGACGCAAATTATATCATTTTTTCAAAAAATTGCAAGAAAGCATTCAATAAAGTACTATTTTCTCTTTAGATAAGTTTTATATTTCATTTTAAATAAGATATATGCAGTGGCGCACCCAGGATTTCAGTGTAGGGGGGGGGGCTGGGCGACATGCAAATACTGCTGAACTCGGTTCAATGGCGGCTCCAGACTGAATTCTCGGAGGGGGCCATCGAACTTTTTACTTAGGTCTATGAATTGTTCAAAATGCAAATTGAACGTGTGAAATCGTGAAGTATGCGAATCTAAAGTTGTAATACAAAATTTCGGAGGGGGCCATGGCCCCTACGGTCCCCTCACTGGAGCCAACCTTGCCTGGACCCATTAGATCTTCATCAGAAGGAGGGGAGACTTTTGGATAGTGGCAGGTCTCGCAAACTGCTAGCGATTTGCAAAGTGGACTTTTGGAATGACAGATTTTACGTGCACATACGCTGCATGCACACGGTGGTATGAAAGAATCTCGACCTTACAGTAAGTCCAACGATGTAACCACTGGGCTACAACGAACACATGTAACCATTTATAGGTTAGAAGCTATCGACCTATGAGAACACACGGATAGACTGCATAAAATATCCTCAATGCTGAAAGAGTGCTGTCGCTGCCATGGCTCCATGGAACTGCCAGCAAGAGGGTCGTCCATCGAATCGTTCATCTCGAGTCCAAGAACTTCTCTGTTACCAGGCTGCGAGTGACGATTTACAAGCTATGCAACGAAGACTATACTAAGGACCCGATTTCTTAGATTCAAAAATAAATAAATTAGTAAAGAATAGTAATAATCAGCGCGCGTCTCTAAAAAAATTCGCAACCAACTGGTTCAGTTCCAAGAACTTTCAGTGGACTGTCATGGCAAGCCCACACGGGAGAGGATGCCTAACCAATTTTGTATGAAAATTCTCCAGAACGGGTCCCGACATACCTCGAAGCGATTTTTTCGAAATTCGAGTTATTTTAGGAGATATCCATAAAAAATGTGTCGCAAAAGGCTAATTTTGGCTCCGCAATTTCGCAATGGTAACCCCGCAATGGAAAAAGAGAGAATATAGCAGGTTGCCCTATTTGGCAAGTTTAATAAATGATTCACATTCTTGAAGTAAAAATAAAAGAATAACGATTTTTTTGTTTAGATTATTTCTAAGGTTGTTTTTTAATTAAAATGTCGTGTGCATGTGCAATCAGAGCAGGAACGAAATGTTTTATACTCAAAAGAAAAATAGATTTTGGAAATTTTCCGGGACTAAAATGTACAATTTTTTAATTTGGCGAAAAATAAAATGGTTGATGTGTGATTTTGAGGAGATGATTCTGACGCTTGGCGCAATTTATCGTCATTTTATGGTCTGCTATTTGGGTTGTGAATACACCTGGACCTGACAATATGTTTTTGAAATTTTCATTCAGTTGGCATTGTGAATTTTTCTGCTCAGCTTTTCCCCATCTATTTCCAATGTATTATTACATCCAGAAAAAGGATGTTAGAAATATCAATTTTAATTTTGTTTAATCACACTCAGGAATAATGATATACTTTCCAACTTAATGAAATAAGGAACGAAAATAGGGAAGACCCATGGATTATAATACGCTTTTAATATATAGCACTTTAGTGCGTATGTAAAATCTGAAAGTGTTGTACATTTTCTTACTTTTTTTTTCCCCTTTCCGTATTTTGATAAAGGCCAATATATCCAGAAGTTCTTCATAAGAAAATAATTTGTTCTTTTTCGTAGGTTTTTATCATTTAACTATCTTATTTTTATAACCAGGGGCGGCTCGACACAGTTAACATCGTATCTGGGCACCGGCTTCGAAGGGGCGTCATTTTGAACTCAAAAACTAAGTAGAGCATAAAAGGGGGCGTCTTTTTTATATTAGCAGGGCGCGACACTTACTGTAGGGCCGCTCCTGTTTGTAACCATCTTAATTTTAAATTCCATTCAGAATCTGAGAGACTTCAGTGCCAAGGAAGCCGGTGAGAAACAGGATCCTCTGTATAAGATTAGTGACAGGATTAGAATATTATACGCATACAATGCAGACACAATATTGAAATACCCCAGACATCACTTGAAATAAAATTCCGAAACTCTGCTCTTTGGAATAATGTTCATCACAAGATTAAAATTTTCTGCATATTGCTAACAAAATACGTAGTAAAATAACACAGACGTCACTAGAAGAAAATCTTCGGAAATTCTCGTTTTTGGAATAAAGTTGGTTCAATATATATAGAATTTTTCGACTTAGGCAGTCTTAAAAAAATATAATTAATTGCAAATTTTCGACCTGAATAAGTGTTGAGTTGTTAATTAAATCTCTTCAAAGTACATCTTACATAATATTGGGAAGATTAAATGCTAAAAATAAACCGGATTTGGTTTCTTAATAAAAAAAGAAAAAAAACCAGACACACAAAACTTAGTTCTTAAAATTATTGAGGGGGGAGGGGTTGCACTCATCACTAGCTGGTGAGCCATAAGTCAGGGGGGTGGGCACTAGAGATGAGATGGACTCAGCCCGAGCCCAAACCAGGCTCGGGCTTGTGAGAAATTTCTCTTTTATTAAACGTATTCCTTGCGTAAACAGATTTTAAAAATTGATTCATGGGAGAAATAAACTAATTAATATTATTTGATAAACTTTAATAGAACGAATTAGATAGTGCATTAATAGTTAGCTGTTATATTTGTCTTTAATTTGCACAAACGACAATATTTATGATATTCTACCAGTGAAGTCATTGACTTTTATATACCTATTAGCTGAAATTTCGGGCTCGGGCTTCGGCACCCTGCATAAGTACAAAGTTTTAACGTACAATTTAAAAAACAAAAATGAAAATAGGTGTGTTTAATTGTTTAACTTAGAAGAAAATTATATTTAATAGAAAGTCACATTTTAATGAGCAACTTAATGTCTTATTTTAGAATCAGAAAATAAAGGTATTAAGCTCCGATTTTTCAGATTCATTTCAAAGCAAAATTGCTGTTCTCATTGGTTGCGGTTTTAAATTAGAAAGGAAAGCACTTAGGAATATTTAAACTTTTTTTAAACTGTGAGTAATAAAAAAGAAGAAAACATTACTGAGAGTCATTTTTATTTAAAAAATACAGACTTAGTGGATTGTTGATAGATCTTATTGAGTCGTGAGCCGGATATCCGGTGATTGTGATTTGGTTATCCGATGATATTTCGGATATTGTTAAATCAGCCGGATATCAACTGCATCCCTAGATATTTCAAATATTCATTTATTCTTTATCAGAGAATATAAAATAGTATTTATAAAGATTTATAAAATTTTAGAACAGAAAAACAAATTACAGATTTACCCTCTTGTCAGTTGAAAGGGTGGGTATAAAGGAAACGTTTCTTACATTACATATTAATGAAAATATGATAATACAAATTTTTCAACATACTTAAGAAGATATTATGTCGTAGGTATTATGTCATCGTTTATAGTATCATTTAAAAACACACAATGAAATATTGAGTTTGAGTATTTACTTTAGTTTCTTTTCCTCGATGTGCTTTCTGAAGTTTTCTGGAAATATCTGTTTATCAATGGCTTTTTCCGCTTCCTGTAGATTTGAGTCTTCATTGTCAGCAGGCAACTATGTATAATTTTTGGAATTTTATTAAAAATTTCTCCTAAACTTTTACTCAACGGTAAGGTGACCATACGTCCCGTTTTGAACGGGACAGTCCCGTTTTTGGGTGGCTTGTCCCATTGTCCCCAATCACAGCTTTGGTACAAAGTAATGTCCCGTTTTTAGAAAATGTCCCCTGCAATGTCCCGTTTTTAGAAAGAGAGCAACCCACGGTCACTATTTTAATAAAGGCGGCTAAAAGTGTAAAATCATCCAACGGCAGTGTCTGTAAAAAAAGAAAGAAAGAAAGAAAGAAAAAAACGGACCTCCCCCCTCCCCTCTCGGGACGCAAAGAAAACGCAGAGGGGATGTATTGTGTTTGTGTTTGTTCTTTTAATGTATTTTTTTGTCAACTATTTGAATTTATTTAATTTTTATTTCTTTTTTTTTTAAAGTCCTCTTTTGCTTATTCCTCCCCTTCCCAGATCTCCACTTTATTTTCCCTTTTCATTCTAGTTTTCTAAGAATTTTTTTCCTCCCGAATGAGAACTTCCTTTTTTCTGTGTGTCTCTTTGTTTACATTTCTCACTTTCCTACCTTCCTGCCTGGTGTTTTTGAAGTCGAAGAAGAGCTTACCCCTTGTACCACCCGAGACATACGTCTTGCACTATTTTTTATAGTATATGTGCAATTTAGCAAAGTTTATTTTCCTTTCTTTTTGATATCAACATTAACACAAGATTTTTTGCGCGTTTTCTTGGCAACGAAAAGATACTCAGACCTGTCCATTCAGTCTCCCTACACTATTACCTTAAAAACAGTAGATGTCCCGTTTTAAGGAAGAAAATAAATACACTATTGCCAAAAAAAGTAGTAAATGTCCCGTTTTGAAGGAAAAAATAAAGGGTCACGTTACTTAACGGGCACTTGAGGCCATCCTCTCTATTCGAACCCACAAACTGGACACAGCAACACGAGCGTCTTGACCTTGGGAATGGGCCAGCTGTGCCCCTCCTTGAAATGTTATCAGTAGAAAGTAATATTTTTGTATACACCCTAGTTTAAAAATACCACAGGTGGCCATGAAAGCTGATGGGAGTAGGATATTTATTGCCCAGATGTATATTTTTCGGGTGTGTAGGCGTGTCGAAAATCACCTCGGGTTAGTGATGAAAGGAACCTTTTAACCTTTTTATGGACTTGTTTTTTTCTTCGTTGACAATGTGAAAGGATCTAGAAAACGTTCATCCGAAAGATTAGACAAATATCACACAACAAGGATTCTGAGACGATCCAAATTGCAATATACATATACATATATGCATATTCACATTGAGAACGAAGAAAAAAACAAGGCAATAAAAAGGTTAAAAAGTGCCTTTCATCACTAGCCCGAAGTGACTTTCGACACGCCTACACACCCGAAAAATATACATCTGGGCAATAACAACGGGGGGGGGGGCACAGGCCGGGTGGCTTTCTTCCAAACCCCAGTTTGTTACTTAGTAAAAAATAAGTAAATGCTCCGATAAAAACATTAGTCAAATAAGTACAAAAAAAAAAAAAAAATCTGGGACAAGTTCCTTGAAAATGACGCCATGGTACTAGGAATTGAAAATTAAATGACATTATTAAAAAAGTATTGTTATTGCCGAACTCATTGTTATTGCCATTTCACTTTCATCCTGATTCAACAATCATTTTCATGTTGGTATGAAAGTTGTTTCGTGGGTTATAAAGAAGCATTTCTGGAGAAGAGACCCCCAATGAAGATTGTTCCCTGGGCCCCCATTTCTGTCAATCGGTCCCTGGAGAAGTTCGTAAAGAAGCTGCAAATCCATTGCCGGATCGACCTGGACTTTCTATAATAGGGTGTTCCAGACCAGGCGCGCACACAGGATTTTTGGCTAGGGGGGGTCCAACTTTATCTTAAAAACAGTTGTTGCAAATATAAATTTCATATATACGCATACTTTTTTCTTTCTAAAGGCCGAGTCAACGGCTTACCAGGAAGCTTGACCACCACGAGAGGCGGATATGTTAGTTACTACATTCTGGAGGAGCCCATTAGGCTCCTCCAGAATGTAGTAACTAACGTTGCTCCCTTTAAATGGCCTCCTAATATTTAACCCATTTATATTATATTTAATAATTTAACCCCCTAATATTTAACCCATTTCGTGCCGGCCGGCACAGCCAGCTGTCGTTAAAAAAGGGTCTCTCGATCTGTGGCACGCGATGAACGTTTCTATCGTCCGCCCTCTTGCGGGTCGTTCAGTCGAGCGATGGCAACGGCTGCCCTTTTTTCAGCATGGGGCCATCTATGCAGCTGTTCTCGCATTTTTCCATTTTTCAGCAGATGTCAGTGCTGTTAGAAAGAATCATGACCCTTTTTTCTACGGGAAAGGACGCTCTCAAAAGTAAAGGATTCTCGTGGAGCTTTGTCATCCGCAACCATTTTTATAGAAATCCAATCTATTCTTCGTGACTGGCAACAGTCAAAACGTCTGAGTTGGGTGTTCCCAGATCGGGACCACTGCGCGTTAAAGGGTTAAAAGCACTCTAAGGAGCACCTATGTTTGTAAATAATTAATTTATGGAATCCAAATCTAGCGTAACTGCTACAAGATCATAAAAATTATAGAGGAGGAAAGGGGGGGGGGTCACGAGGGAAATGGATCATCCCTAAACAGGGCCGGATTACCCATTAGTCTGAGTATGCATCCGCCTATGGGCTATGGGCTCTTAGGCGTTAAAATTTCGATTAATTTAAAATGTAGAAGAACAAAAAATTATAATCAAACGTGATGAAAGCTGTTTTAGTGTTAATATTTTTTACAGTATTTGTAACTCCGATAAAATAATTCTGATTCATTAGCTACTTTGTACAGAATAAAATATTTCCGGCATTGTTAGCCGCTACACTTCTTAATTGAAATTTGAATGAATATGTGCTAGAAAGTTTGAAGCTAACTCATTAGCTTGAAGTTCTATGTGGACATTTCAGCGATGGCCTGCATTAAACAGATCATTGTGATATATTTTGAAATTCAATAAAGTAATGAGAATTTTTAGCACTACGTCTACTCGAAACTCGAAAGGGCCGTGGTCATCGTAAGAAGGCTTTTAAACAAAAAAACCTTCGTAACCCTGTCGTCCCATTCCACGATTATAAGCTTTTAATGATGAAATTTGTTCCATAGGAATTTTTTTTTCCCCTTTGAAAACGAATATCTGGAAGCAAGCAGTTCTGTAAAATTTAAATATGGGATGATACACTACGCATTAGCGGCAAAACCCTGTGTCCTGTAAAACATTTTTCTCTGCGAAAACTCAGGCTTCCTTTCAGTGTCCAAAAATATTCTAAGGAGGTTGAGATCCCATTTTCAACTAAGCGTTAAGCAGGTGTTTTCCATTGGCAAAACACCAATCCATTCAACCCATTATAAATTCTTAGGGATGCCTGTTCCTGGCATGAAAGCTATTAGTTTACCAGGGAGTTGCCGACACCCCAAAGGCCATTTTTCAGTTCCATTATGTGTTTCACAAATGAACAGCAAACACTTCTTGCATCTGCTTTCTGGTGTAGAACATATGCGAAGATTGATTGGAAATATGAGGAGTCACAGGAGTCATTGTCGGAGACAAAGCACAAACGAGACAAACGAGTCTGCATCTGCAAGACTCGAACAATCCGATGATTTAAAGCGAGCCGCTTCTCCCGCAGTGGACAATGGTCAAGGAGAAAAGCGAAAAGGGGAAAAAACAATATAGCCTCCCCCCCCACCCTGCGGCCTTCTACCTTCAAGATCCGAAGAACTCCACACAATTCTGTGGTGTGGGTCTGTTGTGTGGAATATCCGGATGAGCCAATATTTTAAAAACCAGAAACACCGTGGACTATACTTAGGCTTGCCAGATTTCTGAAATATTCAACCGGGACCCCCAGTGTCACGGGTATTCAAGGGTACATTTGCCCAACCTGTAGCTGAACGCATCTGCGCTCTCAACTGGGAGACGGAAGATGCCTGGTTCAAAACCAGGTCGAGTCCGCCGACCTAACCGTTCGGAGTTTCCCGGGGTTTTCTACGAAACTTCGCATCCATACGGGTTAGGATCCCTTAGAAAGTCCACCACTGAGGGAAATTTCCCCCCCTCGGTCCAGAGGTGCCGTGCTCGTAGCGTACGTGCTCATAGCGTACACCCCATCAAGGGTGCTTGTAGCCAGGGCCGGACTGGGCCATCGGGCGGTCGGGCGATCGCCCGATGGGCCGGTGCTCTGTAGAACCAGAGGGCCTAAACCCGCAATTTCGCAACGCAACATTTGAAAGGTGGGGGACTATGTATGTTGTATGCTGAATAGTGGCTCCAGTATCTAAACTAGATAAAGATTAAAATTTCAATGAGCTTTATAAAACATTTTTAAAACAGACATTGGGACAAGCAGGGTACAATACAAAAGCGAAAAAACTAGCACCGGCGCGAAACGGAAGCTCGGGGCCGACGCGACGATCCCCACTTCCTTAGAATAGAGAATTGAAAAAGGGCTGACGTATCTAAAAATTCTAAACATTACCGTCTATGCACCTTTATATACACTTAGATCATACCAGACCCATAATGACTCAAAACTATCTTAAAAGCACCTGTCAGAGTAAGAAAATGTGTTTAAAAAAAAAAAAAAAAAGACCATTAGCACACCCATATTCGTGTGAAAAAATGAAATAAATGGACGATAACTCTAAATTTACAATTTCTTCCGTGTGTGTGTTTGACGATATATGCTGTATTTTAATTTAGTTGAAACGTAATGTATTATTAGTGATGTTAGTAAAACAAAACAAAAGAATGTTCAAAGCTTTCTTTTACGTATAGAGAAATTTTTAATTACCATTTCTAGACAGCCCCACCCGTGGACGAGCACAAAGCGCCTTCAATTAGGAGATGGAAGGTGCCTGATTCAAGCCCAAGACACGTCCGCCAACATAACCGTTCGGAGTTTTCCGTGGTTTTATTCGAAACTTAGAGTTAATTTGGGTTAAGACCACTTAGAAAGACTGCCAATAAGGGCACCCCCCCATCGGTCTTATACCCCTAGTGTAGCTAAATGGCTGTAATACCACAAAAATAAATCTAGATTACTTATGGCCCGTTGAAAAAAGAAGAAACAGAATTTGCTGCAGGTGTTAAAAATATTTCAAAATGTTATTTTAAAATTAGCTGAGTCCAATATTTCTTCTTTTTCCCACAGAGTCTGTGGAAAGAAAGGCCAAATAAATACAAAACACGAATTTTGCATTGGCTGTCTTATATGCTAAAACAGGAAATTAGTTAAGTGATTTCAATTTTGCCTATAATTGAGTAAATTATTGGAGGGGCTCGTGTCCCATCCATGTTCCCGTATATCTCTAGGCCTGTAATCTGGGTATCTAAGACAAGTTCCTTAACTAAAACGCCAACAGCCTCCATTAAGTGAGTGGGCGCGAGGACTAACTGATCAATCTTTCTCTTAGGGGCCGTGGTAGCCCAGTAGTTAAGGCGTTGGACCCGTAACCGGAAGGTTGCGGCTTCGATACCGGAGTACCACTAAAGACCACCGTGTACATGCGGTGTACGTGCACGTTAAATCCGTGGTTCCGAAAGTTCTTTCGGCGATCGCTAGCAGTTTCCAAAGACGTCTTTGGTTCCAAATTGTGGCGGGAAATTCCGGGAAGGACGTATATGTAGCTCTAAGCGACACATTCAGTGACGCGAGCTGTCCTCTCCTGGCAAATAAATAAATCTTTCTTTTAATTTTTAACTAACTTTCTTTAACTATTAATGATTATTCTAAGTCATAATAAGTGAAGATATAAATTTATCTTATAAAGCTTAAAAAATTTTTTTAAACTTTTTACATTATAATATGAATACTTTTTACTAATTTAATGGCAATTTAGTAAAGGGCTGAAGTATGTAGATCTAGGGTTCTGGCCTACAGCGCGACTGTTTTCAGTGGTTGTAACCTGAATAAGCGCTAGAACCCCTCAAAAAGTTCTCCGCTCAAGGCATGCCTTAATTAAGCAGGTAGCCCTCCTGTAGATCTGCCTTAAACACAAAATCAAAATAACTCACATGATAACTTACACTGAAAGTAAAAAGTTTTATAGTTTTAATATTAAATAAAAATCATTTTCTTCCAGCCCTATACCCTATTAGAGAAGGTGTCTTACAAGCACTGACCTAGGGTTTTCTTCTTTAAATATTGATCTTAGACATATATAATTAATTACAAAGTTACTTTATGGTGTCGAATAAAATTTTCAGGAATGTAAGTAATGTAAGTAAATACAAACTTTTACTTTTTATACAGCCCTCTTACACAAATTCCCAATAAATAAAATATACTCCCTTGCATTAATGAGGTGATGTAGAAAGTTTAAGCTTTCTCATCAGAAGGCTTACAGATGTTCAATCAAAATCTGTGAGGGGCAATAAGCTTTTCAATATCAAAAATAGTAAACATATAATTATTAAAACTATTCAAAGAAAGCTAATTAACTATTAATTTTAATCACAGTTATATATACCCAATATTTCACATTTTAAGAAATGAATTTTAAATCATTTTAAGCCAGTTTCCTTCAAAAAGTCTTGCTGTTTTTTTTTCACCATTTAATTTAAAAAAGATTTTTAAAAAGTTGTTTTTGACTTATTAATACCATAACTTAATTTTTAAAAAGGCATCTTTAAAATAAGAGTACCAATGTTTAAATTGATTATTTTCAGAAATAAAAATATTATATAAATATATATACTTATAAATCTTCCTTATTTTAAAATTTATTATTTAAAAACAAAGAGCTAACAAGAAAAATTACCATGAATCAGAATAAACTCTTGCACTTATAAAAAGAAAACCAGTAATAATAATCCATAGCTCAACGCTAGGTCTCCCTCAATCCGATCGAGCTCAGTAACGTAGCAATTCAGTAGGTTTGGGGGGGGGGGGGAGGAGGGGGATTCTGGACACTGAAAGACATCGATGTATGATTATTTTTAGAGGTGTTCCGGATATCCGTATCCGCATTTTTTTAGCGAATCTTTTAACGATATTTCAGAATAAATGAAAGAAAGAAAACAAAATTATTTCTTTATTATTTATTTATTTTTTTAATAATTAAACATAACGTGTTTACTTGCGTAATAGTCGCCCTCACATAATAGTTTCACCCCCGTTTTGAAGCAGACAAAATTTCTAAAAATATTTTTCCTCTAGAAAAGCCGCAGTCACGTATTCGATATTTATGTCTATAAAAAAAATATTACTATAATAAAAATATTACTAAACAGAAAAATGCCTCTTTTTGCGTCTGAGATACCTTTTGTTTTACTTTAATGTTTTATAGCCAGCACTGTTTTTAATATTTGAAGCTCTATCCAGTATTCGAACATGCTAAAAGACATTCTGAAATATACACCGCTTGATACAATTTTTTATTTTAAACACTTCATTATAATTGGGAATCGGCCGTAAAACAGTTCCTTAAAAAAAAAAAAAAAATTACAATGACTTTTTCTTGACTTGATTTAAACTTCACCTTATTTGTTCAAAATAAATAGTAGTAATAAAATCTACAATTTTGTGGACTAAAATGGCCGCTACTAAAGTAGATCTATATTTAGCTGGATTTGCCTTTTTATTTCTTCTTTTCAATTATTACTGTGGTGAAAACAGGTGGCGGGGAAGATGTACGCTACGAGCACCAGTGGCGCAGAGAGGGGGGGGGAGCAGGGGAAAAATCCCCGGGCCCCCACTTGTAAAGGGGCCCCCTTTTACTGCTCTATGTACTATAGTTAATGATAGGATAAGATGTCGTTTTTGTAAAAAAAAATTGCAAATAAGTAGATAGTACCATCAACTATAAAACTAATCCGAAGACCTGAAGGCAAAATCGCATCTGGCGGCACCCCTTGCTGCTTCGCTGCGGATAGTGGGGGAGGTGTCCGTCTTTGTGACACTCTCCTGCTTTTTAAGTACGGCTCTCACCGGACTGTGTCTATAGTTTTTTATGAAAAAAGCGAGGATAGATCTTTGTCCCTAATCTTCAGTGCCACCCACCCCCAACCTTGCGAATCCCCGGCTTTCTTTCATCATTTCATCACCCTATCGTGAGGGCCCAAAGTGTCTAACAGCTGCTTTTTCTTTCTTTCAGACTAGTGTTCGGACAATCAGTTTCTTTGCCTTTTGTGAAAGGAGTAGAAAGTAGCATGGGAGGGCATATGCAAGCAATGCCTTAGGCAGATAGATAACAGGATTCACAAAAAACAGTGTGTTTTCAATATCCTTTTAATTCTTTAGTTCTCGGCCTCGTAAATAACTAATAATGTAAGTTTATACTAGCGAGGACTAGCGAGGAATAAATGACAAAAGCCTATCAATTTAAACATTTTATTTCTTACATGTTTACAAGTTGCTTAAGTAAAAAGAAACACTTTGAATGAGGAATAAAAATTTGAACAATGCTTATTAGCACACCACCACTCTTCGATAGTTCTCACTTTTTATACAGTACAGTGAAACAAATGACAAAGTATCAGGTTGTAACGAAAGTTTTCCGCCATATCTGCCTGCAAAACTAACTTCTAACTCCTTAGATAACTGATTTTGAACTTTCGTTACCAAACCTGCACAGTGTCACATGGTACAACAATAGTACTTAAAGCTGTACTCATAATTTGTTGATATTCTAGAGCTGACTTTTTGCAACACAAATGGAAGTAAAGGATGGTTCTAATACTCTAGAGTGATAGTTCCATTTGGGACACCTTATACTGAATGATAACTCTATTTTTTACAGATTTCACAACACAGTGTTATAAAGTAAGCCTCTTTCTTTCAAATGCCAAAAATCGTTTGACAAAATAGGAGCCAATACGCCAACGCGAACTGTGTGCTGCCGATGTTTGTGGTGGCGGGAAACTTTCGGTACAACCTAATAATTATCCTTAAAAATCCTTCACAGTTCATTATTTTTAGACTTTTATGGTCATCTATAATCCAATTTAATTTTTACCGGGACGTGAAGTAAACCGGCCGGGACACCGGGATTTTGTCTGCAAACCGGGACGTCTGGCAAGCGTTAACTATACTATAGAAGTGCTCTCTTACCTAACCAGATTACAAAGGAAAGACTAAATGGCGAAAGATGCGGTAAATACATATTTGCATATATTATATTTTTGTTTGTTAAAGAGATAAAATTTCCTGCTTTGATTAATTATTTTTTTTCTAATAAAAAATATATATTTTATGTCATAGTAATTTTTCAATGGCACGGAAAAACAAATGTTTTTAAGGTTTTAATACGAGTCTGCTCCATATGCAAGACAATAGTCTATTATTAACTTAATTAAAAATAAAAATAACGGATGAATATTTTAATTACATGAAGATTAATTTTATGATGTGTAACTTTACAGTGAGTTTTAATTTTTTGAATAACTTTAAGATTTTTGAAAAGGACTTTTAAAGTAGGAGTTTCTAATTTTAAATTAAGAATTTTAAAATGACTAAAATAACGTCATTGTCACTATTATTTGTGAGCTTAGATATGAAAATAACGTTTAAAAGTCGAGTATGTAAATCAATTAAATTAAATAAATTTTATCTGATAATACTTGACCAACAAGTCCTAATATTTTAAAAAGCATCATTTGTCCTAAATGTATTCCAAAACATTCACAATGGAATTAAAATGTGAACGCGTACTTGGAGCGTTACTACTTATTTTTCAATATTTATCTTTCTTGTGAAACGCTTTTTTTTTCCTCTGTAATGCGTGTTTATATATATAAAAAAAAATAATAATTTCTCACATGAGAGATTCTTAAAGAAATATTCATGCTCAATATTTCTATGTAGTTTGATATATCTTTGATACCAGTAATCAATTTTATTTATTTGTGGCTTTGTGCATGTTGCTGTAGAAGGAGGGCGGATTAATAGGCTTCATGATTTGAAATAATGACAATTAATGTTATAAAATTTTATGAGAAATTTTTCCTCTGGAAAAATATGTGCGAAAGTTTTGTGCAGGATTAAAAGTACTGCCGACAATTTGAAAAAAAGTAATATAAAAAATACTAGATAAAATTAATAAAAATTAGGTTGTTTTGAGTGGTTACGGAAAAATCTATTTTGAGGAAAATTCATTTAGTTAGTAACATGGTTGTCTAGTTTAAACAGGTGTCATTGTCTTCTTTTAAAATTGCTTGTTTAAAAAATTGTCTAACTTCCAGATTTTACGCTTATTCCTCTTGGGGGATTTAATTAACTTCTTTCTTATAATATTACTTTTTTTATTATGGGGTGTCAAACTTATGTGTCGGATTTTCTACAGTCATTGTACAGTTTATCACTGTTCAATTTTTAATCTTTTATTTATTTTTATGTGTACAATATTTTTGCTCTTTCGTATTTCAAATATTTTTTTTTTAAAATGTATATTCTCCAAATGATTTGAAACAATAACAGCGGTCGAGTACTTAAGACCACTGAAAGTGGTAGATGGCTACTAACGTGTAGAGATCTAGGGTTCTGGGCTACCGCGTGGCTGTCGATATAACGGTCTAGAGTTTTGGGTGGTTTTCTCCAGATGTAACGTAATTATGCGCTAGACCACCTAAAGCACACTGCCCTTTAGATATATAACTCTGGTGTTGCTTTGCCTTAATCAATAACCTAATCTCGTAGCAATAACCATTATTGTAACAATAAGCTCTAATTTTACTCTGAAAAGGTATTTGCAAAGACTTATAGTCGCATTAAAAGTTTATGTCGAAGAATACAAAGTTTGTCTTCACGATCTTGGTACACTGGTACACATGAACTGATTTCAGTGATTTCACAAGAGGTTCGAAAAAATTAAGGATCATTCTTTAGAAACTGCACTACACAATGAAATAAATATACGGTGCCTTTTATGAACTTTTAGAAAAAACATTCTTAAACATGGAATTGCCCAGAAACATTTTTTTTCAAAACGGGATACATTTTGCAAAATTTTGATATTTATGATTAATTCTTTTTTCCCCCTATAAAGTTCGTAACTGATCTAAGTATATCCTCTATTCAATGTCTAGTACAACCTGTAAAAAGAAATAAAAAAATTTGAAATGTTTTTTGACATGACTAGTTAATCTGTTTTTATGTACCAAAAATCACATTATTTTTCACGATACACCGTTAAAAATCTTGCAGATAGTTTAAGGAAGAGCTAACAGTAATAAAAAAATTACTGTGCAAAATTTTAAACTCACACAGAATAAAATTCAAGTTGTCATTTTGAACGATTATGGAAAATTTCATTTTGAAGAAAAAGTTACTTACAAACAAGATTGTCTGGTTTAAATATGTATTTTCTTTCCATTTAAATTTTTTTTCTCTAATATTTTTTAATTGTTTGGTTCGAAAAATTTCTCGCTTTCAGTTTTTGTACGAGTGTTAATACTTTTTAAATGGTACAATTAACTTTTAACAGAATTGTTTACTTACTTATTTTTGCAAAGAAAAATGTACTAATAAAAGAAATTTTATTAAGTGAATGAATGCTAAACAATTTAAACAGTTCTATTTTTGATGTGAGTGAAGCATTTTATTTGGGATTATTTTTTTTTTCATAGTATATTATTATAGTTATGTGAATGAAACTTAATATATGTTCAATCATGTATCCTTATTTATTCTTTACTTTTTAATGTACATTCTAATTCTTTTTTATTTCAGCTGTTTGCATTTTAAATTAATTACATATAGTACCTTTAAAAATTTCTTAGACTCTATGTATGACAATTGACATAGAAATTTTAATTAAATATTTTAATTTCAAACCAATTTCCTTCCCCCATTTTATGCAGATAATCAGAAGTTCTGCTTTGTCTTTCGAAATGGATGTAAACTTGCGTATATGTTCAAACAGCCTATTTATATAATTACAGAATTATTTACTTAATGGACGCCATTTAATGTGATCCCATCGAGTCTATCCTATTTCGATAACTGTTAGCGATTGATTATAATAAACGAAAAATGTAAACTTAAAAGGGTCAAACAGTAATGGAGCGGAGAAACGATTTCAGCAGAAAACATTTACTTTAACATAATGAACATAAGCATAAGTTACTAAGGGCAAGGGGGATCAATAGACCCCCCCCCCATAAACATCAAGAAAATTCAGTTCGGAAATACTTTCTGCAATAGGAAACATTTTTATTGCGTTCATTCACGCAAATGACAATGAAATTATTACATAATGACCTACCTGATCTATAATGAGATTTTCACGAACTTCGCCTTGAATCTTTCGTCGAAAATAAACAAATTGGCCTAAAATTTGATAACATTAAGCGATGTGGCGATCCCATTAAGCGAATACTTTTGCGTTCATTCGAATACGTTTGTTCGGAACCAGAGGTTATTGATAATATTAAACGAACGATAACATTAACTGTGATTACATTAAGTGGCGTCTACAGTATTAATTAAATCGAAATACAGTAGGCATGTAACAAGAAAAATAGTTCATGGCAGGAGAGGGGAAGGGGAGTAAGGAGACAAGAGGAAAATGCATAATTTCTCACAAAAAGGCTTGATTATTATTATTATTGAATCACAAATTTTAGAACACGGGCTCGGGGGACAAGCTTCCGTCCCTTGTCCCTCTACATAATTTCACCTCTGGTTACACCTCTTGTAAAAGAGTTTTATTGTCTGCCTTTTATTTTTTCATCTTCCCTCTCCCTAGTCATATATATATATATATATATATATACATACATATATATAAATGTAGAATTGTGTTGATTACTGGTACTTTTTCTTTTTGAGGTATTTTTAATTCTTATTTTTTACTCTTCTGTACCATATATAAGCCTTACTAAGTGAAATTTTACTTATAATGCATAGTATAATATTAGCACTAATAACAATTAATACCTGTGTAATATTATGATTATAATTATTATAAAAGTTATTATTAATGACAATAGTTTTTTTTTTCTCCCATAATTCTTTTTTACCCTATTTCCTTAGTACTTCTTAGCTATTAAAGCTTGTACCACGTTGCTCATAGGTTAGCTATACTCAAGTATTTATTTATTTATTTATTTTTTAATTAATTTATTTTCTTTTAATGTTTATTTATTTTTTTTTAAACTTTTTTCCCTTCCATTTTCTGAATTTCTTGATACTTACATGGTTTAGGCAGCATTTTGTCTGTTTTTCTTTCTCCTACTTTTTCCTCCTTGGCTCTAGCTGTTTCTATTTTTGTCGATTCATTTTCTCGGTTGGCATCCATTTCTAGCCTTGTGTGTGCTTCCACCTTCATGTTTGATTAGCATCCATGCTGTTTTTTCACTTATAGCTATGGTCGTACCCCCAGGTTACGTAAAGCGACTTCTTCACGGATAAAGGCATTTTTTCACTTATTTTATTCTAATTGATATATAGATGAGAAAATTTGGACCCCCTTCCCCGAAAAGAAATCTTGGCTACACCACTGGCCCCTCCCCCAAAATTTGACCCCTCTCTTTTTTGATGAACTAAATTAACTTATTGTTCTTGAATACTCTTACTTAGCTTAAAATTTTACACTCATCCTCCCACGAAATAAAATCCTGGCTAGGCTGCTGGCTAAGTAATGCATTGCCGCTCGAACGATTGAGTATATAAACGCTTTGCGTTAGACTACTCCCCATTTAAAAACAAAGAATTCGAACGCGTATGGTTCCCAGTCTAGTTACGTTCATCACTTCCTTGCATCCAGCTACAGTATTATCACCAAAGCTATTAGAGATGAGACGGGCTGAGCCCGAGCCGGGCTCGGGTTCTGTAATTCACAACTGCGTTCGGGCTCGGGCGGGCTCGGGCTCGTGAAAAATTTCTTCTTTATTGAACATACTCCTTGAAAAAGATTTTAACAAGTGATTGATGAGGAAAATAAAGTGCATTGAGAGTTTGCAACTATACTTTTTCTTTAATTTGTAGAAATGGCAAAATTTATATTCTATCAATGAAGTAATTGAACTTTTTTTTTATCTTAGCTGAAATTTCGGGCTCGGGCTCCGACTTAAATAATATTGCTCGGGCTCGGGCGGGCTCGGATTAAAAGTCCTCGGGCTCGGGCTTCAAAAAATGAGCCCGAACTCATCTCTAAAAGCTATCCCCATCCTTTCCTAAGCTTTGACCCCACGTCCCCTCTCTCAGTTTCAGTGCTAGAATAGGTTGAGGTAACTGAATTTTACTTCCTGCTAAGACTAAAAATGTTAGACAATTTCTCCAAAAAACTTAGTCTAATGTGCTTAAAAAAAAAAGACCAAATTAGTTAAAATTGGCCAGTGTCTAGCAACTACAATAAAAATAGCCAAAAATTAGCCAAAATCAGGTTGGCTATTTTCTTTATAAATTTTCTAGCCAAGTGTGATCAAAAATAGCCAAATTGGCTAATATTAGTCAAATCTGGACACCGTGGACTACATTTGCATAAGGGTCCAGGGTCCTCAAGAAGTCTTCAGAAGTCCCTCGTCATTCGGAGTGACCCACCCCCTAAAATGACAGTCTGGAACCGCCCCTGTCCATAAGCAGGTGAAAAGGGTGGAGTTTGGTTATAACAACCCTAGGACAGGGCGTGCGCAGAAGGGTGCATGAGAGTTTATATAAAGGTTCATTTCAGACAATTTCCATTTTATTCTCTTCTCTCGAAGAAATTCTTTCGAGTTTATTCTACATTCTTATTTAAGAAATTTATCATTATATATCTCCTGTTACATCTAACTCCAGCCAAGTTCTTTTCCGCTTTAGGGTAAGTGAGCAGTTTTGACATTTTAACTAGAGTGAACCTGGTGATTTTTTTAAGCACTCGCTTTAATCTGAGTGCTCTAGTAGTCAGTCACAGTTCGACATAGTTAGAATCTTTCCAACCATCCTAATAAAAATCAGCTTTTGCCAATATTTTATATTATTTTATTTATTTACTTTTTTCGGTTGGGCAATTTAATAAACGATTTTATTTGGTTTTTTAATTACAAATTTAAACTCTAGTATCAAAAGATTTCAATTTTTGATTGAAAGAGAAAATACTTTGTCGGGTCTGGAAGGGTGAAGTTAGTTTTAGTAACTAGCTGTAGTTATTGTGTGTTACTAAGTGTAGTATTTAGGTGTAGTTAAAACCTATTTTTAAGTTAAAAGTTTCAGCATAAGTATGATTTCATGTACGATTTGCGCGTACTTAAATGAAATATTGATAGAACGTTTTTGCAGCAAAGATAAGTAATTGCATGATCATAATATGAGTTATGGTTTTAAATGAATGATGAAATTTTGAAAAAAATAATAAAAATAAAAAGTATAAATTTTTCTTGGGAAAAAAATTACTTTTTTTTTCATTAGTCTTCAACGGACATGCTCTTGAATAGCATGGCGCTTATTCTTGATTGATGTGATCAGAACGGAGAATTGCTCTGAAATATTAAGGGGACAGCCTACTTTTAAGAATGGGAAAATGTATAAATTTTAGATAAACTTTCATAATTTTTTTAAAAATAATGAATGCATGCAGAAACATAACTTTTTTTTTTCAGTTAACTACTATGACATTACTCTATTGATTAAAAATATTATTTTAGTTTATTATAAAGGTGACAATTTTAAAAATATTATTTTACCACACAATATTGGAAAAAAAAATTGAAGGGTACTTTCCCACTGCACGCAAGATATCTCAATTAGAATTCCTTTGAACCTCATAATTTTTTTCTAAATTAAACAAGACATTCAAATTAACAATCTGAACTAAAATGGTTTAATTATTTTCATAATTTAAATTTAAAAAAATCATTTAATCTGAAAATTTAAATTACCATAAAAATTTTGATAGTTTTACAATCATAACTTTTTTTCTATGAAACACAACCATTTCATTTTGTTCATTATATTAGAATAAATGCCTGAGAAAAATTTCAAGTTGATATCTTAAATAGTTTTTAAAATATCATGCGCGCAAACTTGAAAAACAGTGTTTTGAGAAAACGCCAATTAAAGTTCAAATTGTTGTTTTGGAACATAAATTTTAATTTTTAAAAGTTAAAAACATTTTCTAATGAAGCATTTACTATTTAGGAATAATTTTACGGAGTACTTAATATGATTAACCCAAAATATGTTTTAATATGGCTTAAGAAACATCAGTCTAAAGAAAAGCTCGACAATTGTAAATATGAAAATATATGTACATACCTTAACAAAAGATACATTTTTAGGATATAAAGGCATTAATATTGGTAAAGTACATGTTTTGAAGTTATTTTAATAATTATATCCATATATATATATTTATTTTTACTTTGCAACATAAAAATTTGATTTTATTTCACTTTATGAAATTTCGATTTAAAATTTTCCGCTTTCATGCACAATGCCTTCGTTTTCTTTTATTGCCTCAAACTGAGAACTGATGAGCATTTTTCTGGCTCTTCCAGTTTCTAAATTAAATTCTGTACATTTCTATTCTCCCTCTTTTATGCTTTGAGTGTCAACCTTAGTTGCAGCTTCTACAACATGCTGCCCAACTTGCGTTTACATGAAAATACGCAAGCAATACAATTTTCCTTTTTATCTCAACAAATAAATGTCATACAGAAAAATGGCTGGTATCAATCTTTTTAGAATAAAGTAAGCTATTTAATGAGATAAAAATCTCAAAATCGATTTTTTGGGCATTTTAAAAGTAGGCTGTCCCCTTAAGTTCAGTCATTCCAATTTTAATCTTTTCCCATCCTTCTTGAAAATTATTATTAATATATTTTTTAGCATTCATTAATTTAAATCTGCAATGCCTTAGGATTAAAAAAGTTGATCTTTATTTCATATTTATAAGGTCAAATTTACACAAAAGATTTGTATGAAAAGTGTGTTTGTGGAATGTTTATTGGTAATACTTGATGAAAGCTAAAAAAAAAAAAGTATCCTTCTGATAAGATAGCAGAATTTGTTATAAAAAGTTTTAGAATTTTTGATTAAAATTACCGTGTTCACTCACGTAAAAGTCGCACCTTTTAGGCAATTTTTCATATTGAAAGTCTTAAGTGCGACTATTATGCGCGGAAAATCAACATCACAATATTGTAACTGTAAAGGAATTTTTTTTTGCTTCAAAACGGGGATGCGACTATTACCGCCAATAAACACGGTAGTAAAAAGTACTGTAATTAAGGCAAGAATCTGTCGAGTGTAAGCCTCAAATATTTTTTTAAATAAATGTTTCTAGTAAATGTATGTAAATATTACTATGAAATCTGCCAGGTTATTTTTAACTGTTTATTATTATTAGTATTATTATTTGTCTTTCTTTCTTTCTTTTATTTATTTTTTTTGTGTGCAAGAAATATCCCTGATACCTTCTTGCTAGGCATTAGTGATAAGACGGACTTCACCCTAACGGGGCTAGGACGGAAATTCACGATTGTGTTCGGCTCGGGTGGGCTCGGGTTCGTTCTCTTTTATTGAACATACTCCTTTAAACAGATTTTAAAAAATGATTCATGGGATAAATAAATTAATTATTATTTGATAAACTTGAATTTTAAGAATTAGAAAGTGCATTAAGTATTTGCTATTATATTTGTCTTTAATTTGCACAAACGGCAAAATTTATGATATTCTGCCAATGAAGTAATTGACTTATATTGATCTATTAGCTGAAATTACGGGCTTGAGCTTTAAAAAATGAGTCCGAACTCTATGTACTACGTACCCAAAGTTTCAGTATTCCGTGTAAATCTACTGGATTTTTTTCCAAGCATGCTGCAGGTGTGTTTGAAAATATTTATTAGAATTTTCAAAAATTATTTAATATTCCTCTACATCTATGTTCTTTCTTTTAGTATTTAAAGACGCAATATATTTGTGTAGTAACTTGAAAATTCAGTTTATCTCTATACTTATTATGCATAATTTTTTTTTTTTGTTATTTGTGTACCCCAAAACAATTCAAAAATGTAATTTTATTTTTATTTATACTTTTTTGCGGGGAGGTGTGGTTGAATATTTATTATTCACGAATCCAAAAATAAGATACTCATCTTTAAGGTAGGCTAGGGTAATGAAAACTGCAGTCGTCACAGAAAACGTTAAAACAGTATTTATATGCATTAAAGTGTAATTCAACAGACCGAAAAGTCATGGAATCTGAAAGTATTAAAATGTACAATGTGTAGATGTAAAGCTGATTTTTTATTGATCCTATATTTTGGAACCTTTTAATATTTTTCTAATATGTTGCTGCTAGCTAGCTCTGCATAATATTTCATATCAATAATTTGTTAAAAAAGTGCTTAAGACACTCAGTTCATTGTTTTCTCAATATTTTCATACTCTTAAGCATCAAATGCTATTTCCTTTCATTTTACAGAAATTTACACCAAACATGAGGTTAATTAAATTTCGTTACAAAAACTCGCTTTATCTGTTTTAAGGTATTTATTGTGTTCCGCGATGTTTTCGCTTTTATTTTCGATAAGTTTATCCGTATACTTATTATGCATCACTTTTTGTTATTTGTATAAAAACATTTTATGAGTGTTTACAGAAATTATTTAAAATTTCCTTATTTCTGCAGATTTTAAACATCCAATATAATTTTGTTGCTATGTGTACCCCAAACCCCTCAAAGACGTAATATTTTTTTTATTACGTCTTACGAGCATCTTTAAAAGTATTTATTACTCATGAATTGCGATGTAAATTAACTTATGGGTCTGCTTTGGGAAGTGGGTAACCAAAATGCTGTCATTACAAACATGAAAACATTAAAATAGTGAAATAAACAGAAATTGATTAGAATTGATAAACGAACATTTATTTTAGACATTGAAAAATAAAATTAGCATTACTGTAAAAAAAAAAAAAATCTTAAGTAAAAAAAAGAAAAAATATCTAAAACACACCTCGTGACTGCATGGTTAATTTATTTTCTTTGAATTTTCTTACCTTTCTTTTGTATTATTGATGTGTAAAAGGAAGGTAAGCTTTTGAAAATATATTTTTTTCCCCAATGTCTCTAAAATTATTTGATTCAGCTGCAAAACTTAAAAAGCAGAAAAAATTTTCATTATTTATTCTTGAAAAAGCCATAACACTAGCATAATTTTTGAGGCTGCATGAAATCGAATACTAATAAAAACTTAACGGAATTCCATGCCTATTCCGCAAAAGTTATTATTGAGTGTATTAAAGCAGTGCAATTATATACTGCAAAGTCACAATTTTCGTTGAAACTTTTCTTTACATTAAATTCAAGCAACTATATTTCAACATGTTTTTAGTTACAGATAAGCCTAAATATAAGATTCATATTTGTTAAATTTTAAAGCAAGGATTTTATAAATAGTTTATTTTTCTTTACAGAAATACGGTCTCTCTCGGCCATTTTATTTTTACGTTTATCCTTATTAGAGAGCAAATTTCAAGAAAGACTAAAATTATTTTTCAGGCAATAGTAAATGTTATATTTCACAGCAACAGTTTTAACAGATGTCTGTATTTTTCCCATTGACATCAAGCTGTCTTTGCGAAACTGGGGTCGATCCAGGATTTTTTTTTCCAGGGTCCCATTTTTGTGAATTTATCAACATTTATTTTTGAGTATTTTCATACCAATTTTTTCTTTTCTTTTCTTTTCTTTTTTTTTTTTTTTTTTTTTTTTTTTTTGGTGAAAGTCCCTTTTTTGTTCTTAAAATAATCTACAAAAAAAAAATCAGATATTCAGTAAAATGCCAACGAAAGGTTGTTTTAATCGATTCTATTTTTGTGAAGGGGCCGTTTTAACCGATTGTATTTCTGTGAAGAAGCCATTTTAATCGATTATGATTTTGTGAAGGGGGCGGACCCAAATTTCGTTTGCATCGATCCCTGCGGAATGTTTTGTCCCCCCTATCGCCCACAGGTTTTGAAGTTTGGGAAAATTTTGACCCCATATTTGCCATCGCTCTGTCTGTAGTATTATGCGGTGATGTGTAGGTGACCATACGTTACGTCCTCAATTTTCGAGGACAGTCCCCAACTTTTGTGTTTTTGCGATTTGTCCTCAAAATGTAAAGAAGCAATTGAGAACAATTTTTAATAATTCCATTGTTTCTTAATTAGATTATTAATAATTATTGTTTCAGAATTGGGGACATGTTCTCAATTCTACGTCCGGAAATAGGGTCACCTTAGTGATGTGTCTCTCTCTCTCTTCGTTTTCCAGGCTGAGCGAGCGCTGATGCGCCTGACAAAGGACAAGCTGTTGGACCTTGCCTCGTCCCTGAAAGCCCCCTCCCTGGTGCAGCATGAACTGCAGGCACGTGAAAACTGGAGGAAGCTTGCTCTTGTTCAAGGCGTATTGGACTCTCTCTCCGTAAGTTGTTCTGCTTTTCCCCCCGCCTCTATTGTTATTCTTTTGTTTATGGTGTAAACAGTTCAAGAGTACTTCAGAGCACCGCTTACCTAAATGTTGACTGCTGAATGAATGTGCCCCGAGGGTTTTATTCAACAATTCAATTTTTACGACGCACTTTTTACAATTTTTAAAGTTAATTTCACTGAAAAAAAAATTGTTATTGTGTTGGTGCACAATTAGCAGGCGTTTCTTGGATGTGCTGATTTTAATAAATATTTACAATATTTTTAATGAATTATTCTTTTAATAAAAATTTACAATATTTTTAATGAATTATTCATTTAATTCACGTAGATTATCTTACGTAAACTTTCTTATGTTAATTAATTACTTAATTTAATATCTTAATCAATCCAATCAATATTTACAAACGCCTGATAATTATGCACCAACCCAATAATATTAATTGGTAAAGTACATAGCAAAATAATGTTTGGTTTTGTATTTTAATTGCCTTTGAGGCATGGGTGTCCTAGTCACTAACTGCAAATTCTTAAAATATGCATTGAATAGAAGCTAAAGCCTTGTATAGGCAATTACAACGGGTGCTAGAAAAAACATTCAACAAAAAAGTATGTCTACACTCAACATAATTTAATCTCTGTCTACGTAAAGGAAATAACTTCATATTCAATTTTTATTATGTACCGAAATCAGAATGGCATTTTCTTCTAAAAACATACGAAAACTTCTCGCATTCAAAGGATTTGGGTTCGCTGGGAACATCCCTCTTTATCAATGTTTTATGCGACGGATTTTATTTGGAAAAAAATGTTAAACTGGCTAATCTAAAAAAACAATTTTAAACGAATTGGAATCTTAATTTTCCCTTGAAGCCTGATAACAGTGACTTCAGTATGGCGTCATTATTACTCGAGACACCTAATTTTTTCATGAAAACGATTAGCTTGTTTTATTCTCGGAAATAAAATAGAATCTCAATGTCTTCAAGATTTAATCTAGTCGTAAAAAAAGGATTTTCTGTTTTCTCTACTTAAACTATATACCTAATTTATTTTAATCTACATGTCAAAAAATGAGGTTTTTTTATATATTATTTTTCTACTTCCAAATTTATCTAAACATCTGGTAAAAATATTCTCTCTTTTTTTTTTTCTGTTGGGTTCTTTCTTAAAAATTTTATTTCCTTATTTCTGTTATCGTAACTGTAGGGGAAAAAAGTTTAAAAAAATCAAAATAACTGTTAAAAAAAGAGTTATTGTTTTTACTCAGCTCGCTGTCGGAATGATGGCGTAGCTGGGTCTTAAAATTCTTCCTTTGAGAGTAATATTTAAAGAAGGCATGGGCAATCTTTGTAAAGCTGCCAGCAATTTTTTTTAGAATGTTAGTGAAGTAGCGGGCCGTATATTTGGGACTTGGGGCCGGATCAAAAGCTGAGGCAGGCCACTTCCGGCCACCGGCCTTAGGCTGCTCATATCTGATTTAAAGCTTTAGACTTAATCGGTAGGCTACTCTCAAGGAATCATTTGATATTGTAGAATTCCGTAGTTGGTAATCATCTTGGCAGTAAGAAATTTTACTAAAAAGATGTACTTTTTTAATAATACATGTATTGTTTTAAAATTGCTTTTGTGTGACGAAGAGTGTTTAACCTTCTAATGCCCATGCTATCAAATATGCAATCCTCTTTTAAAAAGATTTTCTTTTTTAAGGAAAAATGTTTCGAAATGTAATTTTGTAGTCATCATAAAACATTAACTGTACCTTTAATTAATAATAGTAATAGTTTGGGGTCCACAGATGTCAGCGTGAATGGATCCAAAATACTAAAATATTTTTGAAGCAAAATATACAGTGTAACTTCTCGGAAGCGACCCCCCTCCGTGCTACGAAAAATCGGTCGTTAAGAGAGGTGGTTGCTCAAAGAAGTCAACATTTGGTAGCCAAAGGAAAAAAATCAATCTAGAAATGTTTTCTTTTGTGATTTATTAAACTGCATTCTAATGCATCAATAACTACACGAGCATATTTTTTAAAATTTAAATGTTTATAAAATATTATGAAATTTCAGATTCCCCCCTCTTTTTTATCTCTTCGAGAATAATTCTCCCTATTTTTTTCTACATTTGGCAAAAGAGCATTTATCCTGATATTCTTGCATTACGAATTTAACATAGTAAAATATATTTGCTTTTTGGGTTTTCCCACAATCAAAAGTAACCACCCATTTCCTCTCCAATTTTCTCTTTTCGTGTGACTCGATCCCATCCATGCGCTGCTCCAACAGTAAAATCACACGTTTCTTAGCCACGTCCCTTCTCGAACCTTCACTATTTGCTCGTGATGCATACCTGTGCTTGCACCTGCTGTCGATTGGCAATAGAACGACTGGTTTGGAATGAGGTTCTTGTTTACTTTACTTAGGAAAAAAAAAAAATGCAAGAAAAATTTCGGGCAGGGAACCGGGACCGGTCGCTTATAGAGGATTTTGTGGTCTCTCCTAGAGGATCTTTTAACATTAAATAGATAGGGTAAGAAATCAGTGCCAAAGAAAATGGGTCGTTGGAGGAGGGGATCGCTTAATAGAGGTAGTCGTTCATTTTTTTTTATTATATTTACGCTATTTGCCATTTCAACAACAACAACAAAAAAAAAATTTTGCTTGGGAATTTCTCATAGTGGGAATAAAAGTGTTAAAATGCATACGCAAGATATCTGCTTACTTATTTTCACATTTATAGTTAGAAAACTATTTGCATGCATTTATTAAGTATTTTGGAGTAGGTAAATTGTAGGGGAAAAACATAAAACTTACGAATGAATGCTCGGGTACAGCAGTTTTTCTGAAGTCACTCATTTCCACAATGTACAGGTACGCCCTACGGAAGGTTTTTATTCCGTAGCCCAACTCCGTTCCAGCCAAACAGAAATTATTTCACCCCTTGACTTTTCTGTGTAAGGGGCATTTGGACGCGGATTGCCTGGAGCTATAAGAAAATACCCCCGAAATGCAAGGCGAAAAAGGCGTCCATTTTTTCCCACTGTTGAAAAATTCAGAATCTTCTTTGTAGAGGGTGGTCAAATTAGGGGAGAAAAGAGCAGTTGCTGGGCGATAAAAAGCGGTCATCTTACTTCTTATCTTTTGTGTGGGTCATTTTCCTTAAATGTCCTGTACTTTTTCCCCTTGCTTTTTTTCTGTTTTTTTGTCATAGTACAACCTTTAACCCCCACTCCCAGTAAAAAAAATTAAAAATTTCATCTGCGTATTTGCATTAATGGTAAAATTCTAAATATTATTTGGGGGAAAAAAATAATAATATAATGTACTTTTCATAAAAATAAAGAAAAAAGCTTGAAAAAATGAAGCCGACAATTTTGGCTGTTGCTAACAATTTTACACTTACTGTTATATTCCCTCCTTTCAAATACCAATATCGAATTTTTAAAGTTTCGAATTTCTGAGCTATTTCAAATGCATAATATTACAGAAGAAAAGCGTGAGAAATTATAGAAATCAAAAGAAAACTTGATAAGTTAGTATATTTGTGTATATATTTCGATACAAAATTACACTTTCCATATATTTTTTAGCAAGGAGTTGTTTACTAGGAAGTATGCAAATTCATTAACATATATATAAGGTGAATCTCAACTTTAAGGGGTGGTAATGCGTATTCACGTTGGATCTAAAGAGAACAGCACCGAACTCCAGACGGTTAGATCGATAGCCGTGCGAAAGGCTAGAACCCTGGACCTGTACACCTCAATCATCTCCCAATGTACAGTGGTTTTATCCACTCGGCCATTCTTCGGCAATGCAAGTCAAAAGCTGCGATTGTAATAGGGGCATTTTAAACTTCTTCAAAATACCAAAATGTACTTTAAATTCTAATATTTTATGTGTTGTTAAGAAACCTTAGTTTACAAATTATGATCATATAATATGTAAAATATGTTAAGTAAATTATGTTAACTTAAAAGACTTGAATGCCATTAGAGGATAGTTCATGTCATCGATAATGTCGTTTAGAGTTTATTTCTCCCTTCCCGAAGATTCCCTCTAGAAACTGCTAATAATCATTGAGAGGATTTTTAAATTGCGAATTACATGCGTACCCCGTGTCCACCATTGTTTCAGTTTTAGTTCGGGAATCGAACTTGCAAACCTAACCTATGGTTACTAATTCGATATCTCAATGAATAGCTTGAGGAAGAACTTCTAAAACAATTGACAGTGTTTAGAATTTTAATTTACTAGCGTAAAAAAAAAAAAAAAAAGTTTCAGGAACCGGTGGTTTATTAAACTTCTACGAGTAAATTTTTCTTAATACTTCTGAATTATATTTTAATAAAAACAATTATTAGAGCGACTAATTTTTTAACCGAATCCGAAAGGTTTTGAACTCGTGCATATATGATTGAAAATTATACTTATATACCTAGTGATTTTAAGTGATTCATAGGTATTTTCAATTTATTTTGAAAATAGCAACAACAAGAATAAAAATAATGTTTCTTGTACTTTTTTTTATTTGAAAAGTATTTTGTACTTCTGTGTCGATGGTGATGGTGTTTTGAAGATGTATTCGAATTTCTGTGCCTATGCTTGAACATCCGCTTATAAATCCACGTCAATGAAAGACACAAACACATGGGGGAGGCAAGGGCGGCTCCAGACTGAATTCTCGGAGGGGGCCATCGAGCTTTTTACTTAGGTCTATAAATTGTTCAAAATGCAAATTGAACGTGTGAAATCGTGAAGTATGCGAATCTAAAGTTTTAAAACAAAATTTCGGAGGGGGCCATGGCCCCTATGGCCCCCTCACTGGAGCCGCCCTTGGGGGGAGGGGGGCGCAAATATCTTAGGTGGAGACTTTTCTGCGCACCTAATGAATATTCATGTTACATATGGAGAAAACCACACGAAACTCTAAACCGTTAGACTAACGGCCGCGTGAGAGACCAGAACCCTGAATCTCCACTTAAGCCATCTCCCAATGTTAAGAAGCTGTTTTGCTCTCTCTGTCATTAATGTCTGCCAGTCTTCTTAATTTTTTTTTCTTAAATTTCTTTTGTTGCTGAGCTTATTCTTGAAACTAATATTTAGCATACAACATTTCATAGTTTTTGAGCTCTTTTCAAAGGTTTCTACCTATCCTAATCTCCTTAGGACAAAAAAAAAAAAAAAAAAAACTTCTTTTGTTAGCATACTTTTATAGCAGCTAGTTTTAAAATTTATTAAACTGTATTGTTTGCAGCTGTATCACCGATTATATACCCGATTGTTTGGCAAACGAAAGAAGCTATTTCGCTTTGCAAAATTTTGCACCTTGCAATACATAGAAGGTTGTTTAAACATTAAAAATTTGAAAATAAAATAATTCTACGTGCAGTTTAAATGTACACAGAATGCATTAAACAAAGCTTTAATGAGGTCTTTGCTTATACGAATATACACACAGTTTATTTTTTAATGTATGCTATCTTAACATAATTTAAAAGAATAGGCAAGCGTATGAATTCAAACATTATTTCAGACATTTTAAAAGAACATCTTTACATTAAAATTCATCTTCAAGAACTGCATTGAAAATGAACTCAAAACACAAGCTTTACCGAGGGAAAAATTTTCAGGATATTTTGAAGGATGAAGGGATTAGAGAGTTCTTTCGCCGCGTTCTTCGAAAATCTGTAAATTAATGAAGAACAGAATCGCGTCCAAAAGCCCCATAAACGGGGGGAAGAGAGACTCGTCCAATTGCCCCCTCTGAAACCAGGAAACGATTTCTTCCGTTTGGCATTTCAGAGGTGGGGAGAAGCTCGCGTCCAAAAGCCTCATAAACCGACTTTTCAGGACAGAAAAACTAAAAACGGCATACGTTTGAGCGCGATTGAGCGCTAAAAATTTTCGTTTGAGCGGCTTTTTAAAAGAAGTTATTCTAAAAAATTTACTGGGGGGGGGGGGCAAATTCATGACGTTGGCCCCTCCACTTTACAGGACAGAAAAACTAAAAACTACTGCATACGTTTGAGCGTCATTTGAGCGCGATTGAGCGCTAAAAGTTTTCTAATATTTAGCACATGGACCTAATTTTTAGCACTCAAACGACGCTCAAACGTATGCCGTTTTTAGTTTTTCTGTCCTGTAAAGTCGAGGGTCCAACTTCATGAACTCTCCCCCCCCCCCCTCCAGTAAATTTTTTAGAATAACTTCTTTTAAAAAGCCGCTCAAACGAAAATTTTTAGCGCTCAAACGATGCTCAAGCGTATGCCGTTTTTAGTTTTTCTGTCCTGAAAAGTCGAGGGGCCAACTTAACAGACCTCTTGTAGGGGTCCAAGGCCCGACTCTAACAGTCTTGTGCCTGGCCACTTTTCAAATTTTCTGTCCCTGTACACCTAGTCCGAACACAATTTTGGGTCTTTATCTGCGTGTAGTGCCACAGGGCACGATCGGGTGTCTTAGCTTAACGTTGCATAGCGTCTCTAGCACGAACGTGTTCAATGACGGATTCTTTTCCTTTGCTCTTTCAGAAGTTGGATCCCGACAGGATCGACCTAATGGCAGAGGCCTACTGTAAGTACCAAACTTTCGTATACCTTTTTTTTTTTGTTCGTTTATTTGCCAATATTTCAGTATATTGCAGGAATCTTTCCTTCAGTGTAAGATGCTAAAATAAGAGCTTAAAATTTTATCATTATTTTATAATTTTTATGCATACCTTCAACCCCCCCCCCCGCCCAGAGGGCATTAGAAAAAAAAAATTCTAATGCCCTCTGGGCCAGAGCTCGATTCACCTCTGAAGTGAGGTGAAGCTCAGTTTCATTTCGCCCCCTCCCCTTTATGTTTGGGAAAAGTGAAAGTTTTATGATTTTCTTTGATAAAAATATTTTATTCGTTAAAAGAAAATCTCATTGATTTAATGAGTTCTAACGATTTCCTTCGATAAAAATATTTATTCATTCATTTGAAATTTTCCTTTGGTAAAAATATTTTATTCTTCATAACAGTTAGTTCATTGTAACGAGATTTTACAGTATTTCTGGGCCTTACTGGAACATTAAACTTTATTTATTGAGTCGTATTTTTCATGAGACATTTTTTTTTTCGGGAATTCTTTGTTTGTTTGGATAACATCCTAAATATCACAACATGCAACTTGAGAATTATTTTTGACATTAAGAAGATGTTTAACATTGCATATTGAAAGTGTACCCCTTTCTGCCGACCCAATGTTCCCCATAATAGACAAAAAAGTTTCTCAACTACTGGAGCAGATGTCCCTGGCAAAGACATCGCACACTCAACCCATTTAGAAATGTTGAGAGTTGAAGTATCAAGATTTCTGAGAAACCGCAAAAATACCCCTTTCCACTTCGTTTCATTCAAAATCTTTACAATAACTTAAAAAGATCATTGAACCCTTTGAGGCGCAACCCTTTCCCAATGCTGAAAAAAGGGCAGCCGTGGCCATCGCTCGACTGAACGACCCGCAAGAGGGCGGACGATCGAAACGATCATCGCGTGCCACAGATCTAGGACCCTTTTTTTTGACGCAGCTGGCTGTGTCGAGCGATGGCAGTTAAGTCGAGCGATGGCAACGGCTGCCCTTTTTTCAACATGGGCCAATCTATCCAGCTGTTCTCGCATTCTTCCCTTTTTCAGCAGATGCCAGTGCTGTTCAAAAGAATCGTGACAGTTTTTTTTTTTACGGGAAAGGACGTGCTAAAAAGTAAGGGATTCTCGTGGTGCTAGGTCACCCGCCACTATTTGATAGAAATCCAATCTATTCTTCGTGACGGGCAACAGTCCAAACGTCAGAGTTGGATGTCCTCACGGCGAGGACGCCGCGCGTTGAAGGGTTAAAAACAAAATTATGAATATTTATTTTTTCAATCGTCAACCTTCCCGAACTTTTTCGGTCATCATTCATTCCCATTTCGGTAATCATGTAATGAGCCCCCAGTGGGAGGACGTCCGCTCCGGGTTCCCCCCCTTTTGATTGAACCCATTCCAGATGAGGGACCCACCACTGAAATCGGCACCCACCATCGATTGGACATGGAGGACGTTGGAGCCAACATTTTACGCAGGGCCTGATTGCTGAAAAGGCTCGGGAAGCCTCAGCGTTCCTCAGAATTGGAAGGGGGTCCCGACAATGACTGAAAAACTGCGATAAAAATTCAAAATTTGGTTTTGACATGATCTTTTAAATGATTGTAAACATTTTTAATGAAGAGAAGTGGGACTTTTCAGAAGTCTTGATACTTCAGGTCGCAACATTTCTAAAGTGGTTGTTGGTGATATCTTTGCCTGGGACATCTGCTGCAGTTGAGAGTTTTTTTTCTATTATGGGGAATATTGGGCCGGCAGAAAGGGGTAGACTTTTAATATGTTATGTTAAACATCTTCTCAATGTCAAAATGAATTCTCAACTTCTGTGTTGTGATTTTTAGGATGTCATCCAAACAAACAAAGAATTCCCGAAAAAAGCAGCGTCTAATGAAAAATAGGACTCTATTAATAAAGTGTAATGTTCCAGAAAGGTAATGTTTTTAGTTATTGGTTAATGTTTAAAATAATTTCAAAAATACTGTAAAATCTCGTTACGATGAACTGAACTATTATGGAGATGAATGAATAAAATATTTTGATCAAAGGAAAATTTAAGATTAATGAATAAAATACTTTTATCAAAGCAAATCATTAGAGCTCATTAAATCAACGAAATTTCTTTTCCACGAATGTAGTATTTTTTTGAAAGAAAACCATTAAAACTTTACTTTTCCCAATCAAAAAGGGGATGGGGGGGGGCGAAGTGAGACTGAGCTTCCCCTCACTTCCGAGGTTAATCGGGCCCTGATTTTACGTGCACCAGCTCCCATTAGTGTTTACGGCCCACACAGCAGTCATATTGCAACTAAGGAATCACTTATTTAGATTGAAATTTTTGTTTAATTGCTTGGGTTATTTTGGTGAATTTTTTTATTTTAAGGGCATTTTCAGGGATTTTTCTTGATATCCTTTTACAAACATTGAATGGATGATGCAAAGATGGATGATTCCGTGCCACTTTGATCCAATACCTTCTTTTAGTTATGAGCAATGCTTGACCTCTTTTACAGGTGTCCTGAACGAGAAGCGGCTTCGTACCTGGAGGGAGTTCGAGACACGGGGTATGTATGCCTATACTTATCATGGATCTCAATCGCACCCCTCGCGCCACAAAAAAATCCATGTCCTAGGCTGTAACGCTAACCTGCCTACCCACAAAACTGAGTCATGGCATTCGTATTGACATTCACCCTTTGAAGCACAATCATTTCCCAGTGTCGAAAATATGCAGCCGTCGCCACGGATAGGGCCCGATTAACCTCTGAAGTGAGGGGAAGCTCAGTCTCATTTCGGGCCCCCCGTCACCTTTTTGTTTGGGAAAAATAAAGTTTTAATGATTTTCTTTCATAAAAATATTTTATTCATAAGAAAGAAATTTCATTGATTTAATGAGTTCTAATGATTTCCTTTGAAAAAAGCATTTTATTCATGAATTTGAAAATTTCCTTTGATAAAAATATTTTATTCATTCATCTTCATATAGTTTAGTTCATTGTAACGAGATTTTACAGTATTTTTGAAGTTACTTTAAACATTAACCAATAACTAAAAACATTTCATTACCTTACTGGAACATTATTAATCGAGTCCTATTTTTCATGAGGCATGGCTTTTTTCAGGAATTCTTTGTTGTTTTGGATGACATCCTAAAAATCACAACACAGAAGTTGAAAATTCATTTTGACATTGAGAAGATGTTTAACATTACATATTAAAAGTGTACCCCCGGCCCAATATTTCCCCATAACAGAAAAAAACTCTCAACCGCAGTAGATGTCCCAGGCAAAGACATCGCAAACAACCCATTTAGAAATGTTGCGAGCTGAAGTATCAAGACTTCTGACAAGCACCCCTTCTCTTCATTAAAAACGTTTACAATCACTTAAAAGATCATTTAAAAACAAAATTTTGAATTTTTATCGCAGTTTTTCAGTCATTTTCGGGCCCCCATTCCGATTCTGAGGGGAAGCTCAAGCTTCACGAGCCTTTTCGGTAATCAGGCCCTGGCCACGGCACGATTGAACTACCAGCAAGAGGGCTTGTCGATCGAATCGCGAAGTGCGTGCCACAGAGCTAATAACATTTTGGACGTAGCCGGCTGTGTCAAAAATTTCCTTTATTGTTCTTAGAGGCTCAAACAATTTTTCAGACCCATTTTTAACAAAAGTAACTTTTTCGTTTGTTTGCTAAAGTAATGGATAAAACACGTTAAAATATAGGGTAAAATGCCAATGAAGAACCGTTTTAAACGATTGTATTTTTGTGAAGGGGCCGCAGAACGGAACCAGTTTAGTCTGCATCGACCTCTGAATAGTCAATTTAAAGTATACTCATTTCTACACTGTTTATCCTTTGAAGCGCAACCCTCTCCCAATGCTGAAAAAAGGGCCGCCGTTGCCATCGCTCGACTTCACGACCAGCAAGAGCACGCGATGAACGTTTCGATCGTCCGCCCTCTTGCGGGTCGTTCCATCGAGCGAGGGCCACGGCGGCCCTTTTTTCAGCATGGGGGCCCCCTGTCCAGCTGTTCTAGCATTCTTCCCTTTTCCAGCCGATGTCAGTGCTGTTGAAAAGAATCGCGACCCTTTTTGGACGGGAAAGGAGCTCTGCCACCCGCCACTCTTTTTATAGAAATCCAATCTATTCTTCATCACTGGCAACAGTCAAAACGTCGGAGTTGGGTGATCCCAGAGCGGGATCACTGCGCGTTAAAGGGTTAAAAAAGTGTAGGGAGAAAGATTTTTCTTTTTTTTTGGGGGGGGGGGAAGTCTGAAACCAGCCCCGGAGCCCTAAAATCCTGGCAGATGGGGTGCGATTTCAGTTTTTTTAATCTTATTGTGTTATGTTTGTATTGTAGTGTCTTTTCTCCCTTTTGTCCACAGTTTGGCCAAGACAGTCCGAATGGCCGGAATGCTCTTCTTTTCTGCGCCCATTAGAGGAGAGGATCCAATCCAGATGTCCAGGATCCGTAAGTACTCTCATTTCTTCATCTGTATGCATTTTGCTTTGGGGCGGATGCTGTATAACAATTTCATCTTTCAATTCAACCATTTCATCTTCACAGAGGATGTGTATATGTAGTTTTTCAACCCGTTTTGCACATTCAAATTGAACAGTGTGCGTGTTTTACGAATGGATTTAGGTCGTTTGAAACTTTTCATTCAAAACTTCGTAGCAAAAATTTTCATCTGTCGTTCCTCATTGTAATAGTGTCCCTCCCCCTGTAGTTCTGTGAGTATTCGAATAGGTTACATTTCATTCAAGATACAAAATGACACATGTTTCTAATCGGTAATACAGACCCTTTGTTCCAACCCAAAGCATTTTTACGTTCTTCTTCTGACTTCATTTCTGACTGATTAATATCGTAATAGCTGTGCTGTAACAATGATGAGTAAAGATGTGAAGCGACCCAGTCAGTGAAACGTAGAAATACTAGAGAAAAAAGTCCATCGTTGACCTAAATTTAAATATTAAATTCCTTTTAAACAGTGTCGGCATGATAGAAAGAAGAAGGGACGTAGCCCCTCCAACATTTTTTTCTCGCTACTTCCAGTTTACTGTTTTATTGATTGCAGTAAAAATATTTGTATTTTTATTTTGTTTTTATTTTATTTAGAGTAACGACCGTTTGCATGCCATAACTATTCTATGGTATCAAGCAATGATTGGGTCGACCTGAAGATTGTTTTATTTTAATTATTATACGCATCCACTTTTATCTTAGAACATTACCCGTATTCAATCAGTAACGTGTGAGATGGGATTGTATATATGAGAGAAAAATTAAGTTACTATTTTATCTTGATTATTTTTTAATGTTACGATGTCAAAAATATGTATTTTGAAGTAACCTTTTCAAAAGGTGCTATTTTGGCTACTGAAATTAAGGGGACCAGAAATTTTGTCCCAAAAATCGACACTTCATTTTTAATCACACGCCATTATATCACGAGATGTTGCAAATTTTGTTAATACACTCAGTGCAATTTCATTGGCAAACTAACTCTCTATGGTATAAGCAATGGCTTTTTCTCCATGTTTGCATTTTCTTCAATTTCATCTTTAAAAAATACTAAGCCTTTTTTTGTACTTGAGATAAAGATTTGAAAGTTTATGCACATGTTCTTTATTATATAACTGATAAATCTGTGCATAGAATGAGCCTTCAGTTTTTCCTTCTTTTTATTTTACAGAAATCATGTGAAGATATGTTACTTTTCATTATTTTACACGATATATATCAGTATAGGAAAACGGTATGTGACGTAATATTAGATCTGTTTAAAAATCCATGCACAGTCTAGAAATTTTTAAAAAATTAATTTTTATTTTCTTTTTTAAATTTTCATCTTAATGTGCAGTTTAAAAAGATTAATCTTTTCAAAATGTAATTTTAGTTAAACGTTGAAATTCATTTAGTTCATCATTTGTACCCTATTTTTTTATGTGAAAAAAAATTGAAAAGTAAATTGTCCCCTTAAGGAAAAGCAACTTTTTTTTAAAAACTTTTGCAAGGCTCCTAATGTTACTATTTTTGTCTCAAAACAGTACTGAACATTTTGTCTTTCATACTTACCTTCAGGGGTGTAGGAACAGTCTATAGCCAGGGACTGATTTACAGACATGGGGCCCCCTTATTACGAGAACTTTCTTATCACCTACAAAGAAACTTTCATAGGGCACCCTGCAAAGAAAGATCTTAATGACAGCACACATTATTGAATCTAGATGCAAAATGAAATGCCATAGTTCGATAATAATAATATTAGATAGGATAATAATACCATTTATAGTATTGAATCCATTATTTTCTATCGTTCATTTCATTCGGTATTTTTTAAGTAACATGTTCCGCAATCTTTTTGTAATTATTTTTCCTAGCGTTTCTATCAGAGCCTTTATTTATAGAGGGATGAGATTCGCTTTGCTCCTCTCAGGAAGCTATTTCCTTCTATAAAATCAGCTCTAAGGTTTCTTCGCAATCAGCACGCATCCCTACATAGGCCAAGCCTAAATGATCAGTTCGCCCTCAATAACTGCCTGAGATTGTACGCAGGTATGGGCAACCTCGGAAAAGTCGCGGGGCATAGAATTGGGATTTATACGGGACTTAGAATCTCTTTCCTCTTTGGTCCCGAGGTAGAAATATTGGAACATTTTTCTTTCCACTCTGAAAACGATTCTTTAAGATTTTTTTTTTGTAGTTCTGAATGGACGTAGACATGCGTCGATGCTTTCATTTTGAATCAAGGATGTCCACTCAAATCCTACACACTGACGCACACTACTGACGTACACTACTGACGCACACATTTTATTTTTGTTTGTCATAACACAAAATAATATTTGAATGTGAGTAAAATATCTGAAGTCGAATGAGTTAATACTTTTTGCTTATTGGCTCCATTCAAATAGCGGAAAAGAACTTGCAGGGCATTATTAACCTTTTGAAAGGTTTTTGTCAATCTTCCTTTATGGGTGATAAAAACTTTTTACTACTGAAACTGTGATTGGAAGGAAGCTTTTATTCAAAAAAATATTTGAAAATGCGCTTCTTGTCATTTTTAAATGGGATAGGTTTTTTTCTAAATAATTTTGAAATGGCTTTTCATTGGACATGTGAGATTTTTGTCGGGTCTGCAGAGGTTATAGGGGTATCGGTGTGTTTCGTGGGCCGGATCCAAAGCATTGGCGGGCTACATCCGGCCCGCTGGCCGTAGGTTGCCCCTGTGTGCTCTGCCATGGAGCCTCAATGAAGTTGCGCCTGCTATGCTAGCGGTATGAAATAGTAACAGAGTGCTTATTATGACAGTTATTTTAATGAATTCGTTTTCTCTGTCTCTTATAAAATGAAAAATTGCCAATTTTTAAACTGAAAGGCTCGTTGGGTCCTGTTGGCGGTCGTTCTTGTTGGGCGATATCGATGATTGGGATCGATACTTGTACCTTCAGGGTACTTCTATCGATACTCATACCTTCAAGGGAGGGGGGAAACGACCTTTCGGTGCACTTCTCATTTCCTGTTTCTTTGCAGCGCGTCCTGGGACTCGTCTCCACGCCCGCCACCTGCATGTTCGTCGTGGACACGAGGGTCCGTGGCCGGACCTTCGTCATCGTGAACCCCAGTCGGCGAAGCTTCGCCCTCAGCCACACCACCTGGACGACGAAGGAGGCAGTCGTCGCAGCCCTCACGGACTTCGTGGACACGGATGCGTACGACATGGTCTCGTCATCGACCAGCGCTTCCGGCTGCAGCCTCCCCGGGAACAGCACCGAACACTTTGTTTCCGCCCTGCCACGACCCCCTGCTCACTCATCCACCCGTGAGTACCCCATTCTTTTTTATTTCCCTAGGACGCAGCTGGCTGTGCGCGCGTCCAAAAAGGCTCTCTCGATCTGTTGGTACGCATAGATATAGGAATCTCTAGATTGAGCAGAACCAGAGAAAACTTGTTGCCTCCAAAGGGTAGCCATGATAGTGGCATGCGCAGGCGCAGAATGGCCATAACTTCAATTAGAAGGGTATTTTCAATCATTTTAGAACGATCTGTATTTTAAAAAGGACTCGTATCGAACTAGTTTCCCTCGAACTTGTTTATTTTTCTGAAGTATTGCAACGAATGTTCTATTTTACATCGACGACAGCCAAGATAGTGGCAGAAATGGGGTGCGTTTTTGGCAACCAAAAGCATACGATTAGGAACATTGGATGGGCCATCTAGGTATTCCTAAATCTAGGGTGGCACGCGATGAACGTTTCGATCGTCCGCCCTCTTGCGGGTCGTTCAGTCGAGCGATGGCCACGGCTGCCCTTTTTTCAGCATTGGGAAAGGGTTGGTTCATCCGTTCGTTTGTCATATAAAGACCTCAACTGAGTTCAGACCAGGGTGCGAATGGACGGTGGGGATGCCGGGGATCGTCCCCGGCTGAAGAATGTAATATCCCTGGCTAGAGAAATAGGAATGGATCCCTGCCAGGGATACTATGGATCCCCTGCTGAAGAAATATTAAACTGATGAGTGAAGATTTTGGGATTCAGATTGGGAAGCTGTTAAGTAGTCAAAATAAAGGTGGTATGTTATCGTTTGTTACTATACTCTCAGGCGACTGCCTTAAAATTTCGTCTCTTTTCTGAGCTAAAAACCCTCAAGAGTGGCCTGCAATACAGGTACATTGTATGTAGCTTGTGAATCTGTGATTCCATAGAACAAACAATCTATGACTTTTGTTTGAATATAAGTTAGTTCTCACACGTTTCGGCGACTGCATTTGTCAAGTAATATCATGTGAGGGAAATATTAGCACCTTCCCTCCTTCTTCATTTCAAGTGTCCCCCCCTGAAGAATGTTTACTTTCAAATGTCCCTACCTGGAGAAAATGTCCAATTCGCACCCTGGTTCAGACCACTCTGGCTACCACTCCAATATAGATCGAACCTATTCATTCTCATCCTTGGAAAGAAGGCCTCTGCTCCGATCCATTGAGCTTTCCAGTTTTGGGTTGTAAACATGGCTGATCACGAGGCTAATACAAGATCTGCGGGTACATTCCTCTTTTTTTTTTTAAATGGGAGAGATCGAAGAGAGTCAACCCATGTTCGAGACTAGAGTCTCCAATTTCTGTCTGTTTTGTTTTTATTCGAAGAATTTTTGCTCCGGAATCGTGACTGGCGAGTGACCTTTTCTTGATTCTCTTGCAGGGAAGCGGCCCCTCGACCGGGACTTCGACGGGATTGAAAGGGCGGCAAAGCGTGCCAACAGTAAGTACACAGTGACAGTCTCCTGTTTGTCTCATTTTCTTTCCATTATTAAAACCGTCACTTCTGTATTCATAAAAGTTTTCTTTTATTGAAATTTTCAGCCTATGTTTAAAATATACGAAATAACCCACACTGTTTGCTCTCACATCACTATTTGCTTCTATTTGCTTGGCAACAAGCCGTCCATTTGAAAATAAAAGGACATTGAATCACGTCATTGCCGCTATTTTATTTCCTTGTTCAGATTCCTCTTAGTCAACACGTAACATTGACGAAAAATGGCTGTGTTGAAAACGTGTGTATAAAAAAAAAGAAATCTCACTCTTTTGAGCTTTTCGGAAATTTGGCATGTCTGAATATATTGGGTGGGGCTGAAACCCCTTGGCCCCCCTGATCTGCCACTGCGTACAAACAAGGAAGTCATGCATGGCCACTCTATTTTTTTTTTGACGTGAATACGTCTTTGAATGAATGGATTTCCGCAGTGGGACGCCCTTCAGAAAACGGATCACAAAATCGGGGGGGGGGGATACAGTTGGATGTTGCAGCTACTAATGTGTCACCTACATTCGAAATGGATAGACACCACTCGATAGCTAAAGGATCTAAGAATGTGTTACGTCCAATCGACGCGCCATTTTGACTTGGGGAAGCTAGAACGTTTGTTTGCTTCTCCATCGTCCGCTCTTGTCAAGATCTATCGATTACGTCTATGAAACATCAGCGTGGATGAGTGATAGAACGTTCAAGTGAAAAGATTCCAATCACTAATGAAATGTCGGCCGATACTCGTCGAATAGCCAAAGCAACCTGTAGAAAACGTAGAAGGTTGGAAAGGACTTCTCGAGAGACACCCAGTGAGACTCGGGGCCTTATTCTCTCATGGGCCCATCGGGACTTCGGCCCGGGCCCCCCGTTTCAATGGGTGTTCCGAAAGAGTCCTTTTTACATATTTTAGGAAACATAAAACAAATTTTATGGAGGGCCCCAAAATTCATCCATGGGCCGTGGTAGCCCAGTGATTAAGGCTGTTCTTAAAAAAAAAGAGAACTCTGTTTTGAGTCTTGGTACACCAATTGAAATAAACGAATAGCACCCTGGTCTCCAAAAAATTCCAGAGGGTTCTTCCTAAGCTGTTTTACACACTACGATAAGCGAAAACGCTGTGGCTTTTGTGAAATTTTCAGAAAAAATTCTTAAACATGGATTTGAGCTGCAAGATTTTTCGAAAAGTGACACGCTTTGCGAAAATGTCCGATTTTTAAGAATTTTTTCTAAAAATATTGAAACGGATACAGTGTGGCCTGTCTTCGCAGTATGTAATACAGCTTGTAAAGAGACAGTTTATAAATTTTGAAGTGCCTGGCATCATGAGTTTATTTGTAATTATATACCAAAATCACATGATTTTTTCGAATAACACCGTTAAGGCGTTGGACTCGTAACCGGAAGGTTGCGGGTTCGATACCGGCGTACAGTGGCGGATCCAGAAAGTCTGTTTTGGGAGGGGCTGAATTTTGAGAAAAGCTTATTTCACCCAAACAAAATGTACAGTAAAGCAAAACTTTAGTCTAAACCAATGTAAAAGCTTTTGGCAGGAGCTAAGTGATTAAAAAAGATCATTTTACATACTCAAATAGCATAATGAAGCAGAATGTCACCCTTTAGCAATCTCTTTTGCGGGAGGGGCTGAAGCCCCCTAGCCCCTCCCCTGAATCCGCTACTGCCGGCGTACCACTCAAGACCACCGTGTACTTGCGGCGTACGTGCACGCTCCATCCGTGGTTCCGAAAGTCCCCTCGGCGGTCGCTAGCCGTTTCCGAGTGGTGTCCCTATTCAGAAGCCCCCCCCCCCCCCCCACCCACCCACCTTCTGATGAGGTTCCCAAGGGTGGCGGGACATTCCGGGAAGGACGTATAGGTAGCTCTAAGCGACCCATTCAGTGACGAGAGCTGTCCTCTCCTGGTCAATAAATAAATTCATCCATGCCCGGGGCCCCTGTTAGTCAGGATCCAGCCCTGATGATACTCGTAAAACACTTCGTCACGTACATATGTTCCCGTAAAGAACCTGTTTTTTCAAATTAGAATGAACCGTTTAAAGCGCAGGGTTCCCCCTCTGGGAACACCCAACTCGGACGTTTGGACGGTTGCCAGTCACGAAGAATAGATTGGATTTCTACAATAATAGTGGTGGGTGACCTCGCTCCACGAGAATCCATTACCTTTGAACACATCATTCCCGGAAAAAAAAATTGTCACGATCCTTTTTAACAGCACTGACATATGCTGAAAAATGGAAGAATGCGAGAACAGCTGGATCGATGGCCCCATGCTCAAAAAAGGGCAGCCGTTGCCAGCGCTCGACTTCACGACCCGCAAGAGGGCGGACGATCGAAACGTTCATCGCGTGCCACAGATCGAGAGACCCTTTTTTGATGTAGCTGGCTGTGCCACCGCACAGCCAGCTGTCGTCCAAAAAGGGTCTCTCGATCTGTGGCACGCGATGAACCTTTCGATCGTCCGCCCTCTTGCGGGTCGTGAAGTCGAGCGCTGGCCACGGCTGCCCTTTTCTCAGCATTGGGAAAGGGTTGGACCTCAAAGGGTTAAAGTGTTTACTTATGTATGTAGTATATGTATATACATTTTTCTAGTGTAGCTCATCTCTCTCTCTTTCTCTTAGTCCCGTCACCACCGATCCTTTCATCGGCCCAGGGCGGCCTCGTCCAATTCCACCAGGAACTGCCCCCGGAGCCTCGCCCACTGCTCTACTCCCCGTCGCCCGAGAGACGTGTCCTGCGCCCCAGGAGGACCCCTCTGAGGCGGGATCGAGTAGCCGGAGCCGGCCAAGTCGCCACTGAAGTCAGGAGGTGAGTGCTCACTCTTCGCTCCTGGGTCCGGGGGCTTGTTTCTACCTTGCAGCGCCCTGCGTTGGTTCGGTGAGGGGGGTCATGAGAGGACCCGAGGGACATCCACATCTCTTTCCACCGAGGTCGGGGGACTGGGCGCGGAATCCCCGACCGAGAGCGATGTCTGTGATAGGCAGGCTTTCCAGATTTGTGAAATGTTCAACCGGGACACCGGAATGGCCTCAGCGTCACGGGTACTCAAGGATACATTTTCCCGAACAGTGACTCAATGCTTGCTGGGCTCTGAACGCGTGCCAGGAAATGGCCTGCTTCAAAACCAGGTCGCGTCCGCCCACCTAACCGTTTGGAGTTTTCCGTGGTTTTCTCCGAAAATGGGCGTACGGGTTAAGATCCTTTAGAAAGTACCCTACGCGGTTTTTTGGAGTGTTTTAGAGGGTCGTTTATTCTCAGTGCTTTAAATAAAGGGTTCCTGATTCGGAACATAAACCAGGGGTATTCATAAATGACGCAAGCCTATCCATTGAAACATTTTATTTCTTATAGGTTAATATTTATAAGTTAATTAAGTAAGATAATCCACTTTGAATGAGGAATAAAAATTGGAACAATCATTCTTAGCAGACTAGCACTGTTCTATAGTTTTTACTTTTTATACAGTACAGTGAAATAAATGACAAAGTACTCATTATTCTAAATAATACTTCAGAGTTCATAATTTTTTGCCATCTATAAACAAATTTAATTTTGACCGGGACGTGAAGCAAACCGGCCGGGACACCGGGATTTTGTCTGCAAACCGGGACGTCTGGCAAGAGTAGTGATAGGTCCATAGATATAATAGTAGAATTCTTTGGAAAGGTCAGGGGGTGGGAAGGCAGAAAGAAAATGGGCACTTGGATTTCAGCTGGACGGTGTGTCATGATCCACAAGTGGGGTGAGAAAGTTCTATTAAAAGCTTACGGCCGCCATCTCGAATTCCAAACCACCCTGCTACCCAGTAGAGAATTTTTTTTTGTCCTTGCTGTGTATTTTTGTGAATAGGTCTTTTGTCACGCTAGAGATGCGCGAGACAGGAAAAAAAAAAGATCTTCCTCGTCTCGCAAAGGATCGTTTAGTGTTTAAAATACATATTTTTAATGTTACCTGCATGTACCGTATCGGAAAATACACACTCCATTACAAAAACCGTTTAAAAATCCCTTCTCATGCCTTCTTTTTTTTTTTTCATGCATAAAAATTCCAAAACCTTAAAATAAATACACGCATTCTACATGTTTGTAGGTGATTGAAACACTATCCATGTAACGTTCTTGAATGAAAAAATGGGCACTTTTAGGAATGAATGTCCCCTTGTTAATAATTATTCAGTGTAACCAAAAAATAAATATCAAGGAGTAACGAAAGTTTTCCGCCAAATTTACTTGAATCGGCTCATACGGTACAGAGCGATTGACCTTATATGCGATGCCTAGCGCGAATAATGGACATGGCACTAAAGTCTAACTCCTTTAGCAAGCTCTAGAGTGGATGAATATTCTTCCACAAATTCTGGTTGGCGGGCCTCATCAGCATCAGTAGGCCGGCCAGAGCGCTCTGCTTCTTAAATGTCCTAGTCCTCGTTTTTGAACTTTCGGTACCAAACCTTCAAAGCGTTTTATAATACAACAGTAGTACTGTACACATGATTAGCTGACTTTTTGCAACAGAACTGAGAGTAAAGGATGGTTCAATCTGATAGCATGATAGTTCCATTTCAGACACCTTATACTTAATCATAACGATATTGTTTTACAGATTTCACAACACAGTGCTCTAAAACAAATCTTTTTCTTTCAAATAACAAAAATCGTTTGACAAAATATTGGCAAAGACACCATCGCGAACTGTTTTTGCAGATAATACTTGCAGTGGCGGAAAACTTACTACAGCCTAATAAAACTAAAGCCTAAAACTACATCCTAATAAAACTAAATCATATTGTTCTCATCCTTGGAACAGCTTGCTATCTATTTTCCAAATTCTTTCTTTTCCTTCCTTTCTTTTCTTTCGTAAATTCTAACACAGCATTAACGTTCTAAAATTATCTGACGTTTGAAATTTAATTTAATTTATGTCATCAGCTCAATATGCGAAATTAATTCAATTAATTCCCGAGGCAGTTTTTTTAATGTTGAAATCAGCAAAAATATTTCATTTACACCCTGGAAATTAAAAAAAAAAAAAAACATTTTCAAAACATCGTACGAAAGGGGGAATTTCCCCCCCCCCTTCATTTAGATATAAGAGTTTAGAGTCAATGAATAGAGACGCATCTGACCAATTTCATCCTATTCAAAAATATTTGAATGAAGTGCACATTTCTAGAGTTACAAAAGGCTACATTAACATTTAAATAGAGTGAAAACAATTACTTTTACGAAACTTTAAAAAATAAACGTCATGGATACAGTATAAAATTGGAGGCTCAATTTATTGACACTAGCTTAATCTATGAGGAATGTTATTTTTGAGAACTCTTATATTGAGTCCTGTTATGCAAATCCTTATTCCAGTTGTGTTTAGACAAAGCACACTAGGACACATTATTTGCTAAAGATAGTAATGCCTTGAAATCCCCAAAACACTGGCGTCATTTAGGCCCTTCTCTTATTCCTGATTTACCAAGACGAAATGCAGTTGCCACTTTTCGTCTAACAACCGGACGTGACTGCCTAGATTCTCATCTGAAGCGCTTGGGCATTTTGACTGATCCTACTGGTCCACTCTGCGGCTCTGGAGAAGTAATGGACAGGGACCCTCTGCCCCTTTGGGGCTATTCGCTGCTCAACTGAGGAAGCGAGATATTGGGAGGCAAGATCGCTTCTTAGGCAATGACTTCGGTCTGTTATTGTTCTGAGTTTACTTCTAGGTTGTAACCTTTAGTTCTTTGTATTTTGCCTGGCCATTGGAAATTAAAACAATTGTCTGATTCTTTGCATTGCGTTGTGTTACTAAGTTTTTCCTTTGTAGGTTTCTATTTTCATTTAGTAATAATAATCGGTATCATGTTTTTGTTTTTCAAAGCATTTTATAGAAGTTTCACATGTAGGTCGTTGCCATCTCTGAATCCAAAAGAATGATTTATATGCATTAACGTATGCTGACAGTCCCTTTTTGGACCCTGCGCAAAATCGCGCCATTTGTGCTAATTACCTTTCATTAAATATCGGCTAATTTCCCCCCCCCCCCTGAAAAAAAAGATAAATAAAATACATGTAGCTTGACAGTGCTTGACTTTAGCATTTGCTATGTTAGATCTTGATGCCCCTCAGTCGTCCGTCTTTGTTTTCTCACGGGGGTTGTCGGCTTTTGTTTTGGCGATCCCCAAATTCTGGCACTTCTGTCTTGGCGGTATGCACTTAATCCGTTTTTTCAAATTTTTATATTTATAACGCCTACCGGACAGCTGTTGTCACGTGGTGAGTGTCTTATGAATGGCTCATCATTTACTCGCCAATCTGTAAAAAGCTGGCAGTTTTGTAAGAAGTTTTAAGTACACTTCTCCATAGCTCTCGGTTAGAAGAGGTTGTTTTCGCTTCATTATGGGTCTCCGGCACGCCGTGTGGCCGGAACGATCAGATTGGTTCCTGGTGTTTACTTTTTATTGAAGCAACGCACCGTATGAAATTGAACTTGTTTCCTTTAAAACTTTTCCTGATGCCTCCAATAAACGTAGCTTTTCAGAATTCGAGTCGTCTGCCTGTTTTCCAAGTCTTCAGCGACTCATGGATTTTATTATAACACTATACGTTGTGTAAAACGGACGAGGGAAAGTTTCTTGATCAACCACCGACAACTCCCTCACAGTACCCCCCCTCAATTCATTAAAGCCCGGGGCCCCTGATGGTCATAATCGGGCCGTACTTCAAACATACCTACTCCCGGTGAAAACGTCTTTTGCTCCCCAATCTGGCAGTCGGGGATGGATCATCCATTCGGCTCAGTGGGCCGTAGTCTTTGGGCCCATGCCAATTTAGAGGCTACAAAAGTAGGTCTTCTCATAGGAGAAAACACGGCTGTACCCAGAAAAAAATTTCGGGGAGGGTCCAAAAATTTCGGAAAGGGACCAAACGGTTGAAAGGGCTGAATTTTTCACAAAAAATCATTAATATTTTGTTAACAAAATCTTAAATTTTTGAGGGGGGGAGGAACCATACCTCCTGGTCCACCCCCTGGGTACGGCCTTGGGAGAAAACCATAGTAGTATGTAGCAATTTTAAGTGAAGAATTTTACTTATTTCGATTATATTATCTGCGGTGGCAGATTATCCAGCACCGTTCTTTTCTTAAAGATTTTTAACACATAATCCGCGGATTATCGGCAGAAAATTACCACACTATAAACTTAGCAGCTATCAAGAACACACTTAAGTAAGTAAAGCACAATGTAATTTTAAGCTTGTAAGTGTAATAATTCTAAAGAACGTTTTTTTATTGTGAGGATAGTCTTTTTACCGATTTTGTCACAAAATACCTTTAATGACTAAATTAAGTTTTATTTGTGTGATTACAAGCATAATGTATACTGTTAACCATAGTTTTCAGAAAAGCATTCATTATTTGGATGTCAACAAAGAAACGACCTATATCATTGGATTATTCTATAATCCGCACAACCCTTGGTTCCTGTTGGAGTAATTCCTTCTAAACTTCCTTAGTGACAGTGATTTGTCTATAAATGTTCATAAGCATTCATTCTGGATTAATTTATTATGCTTAATTTACATATACATTTAAGACAGAGGTTTTAGAAGTTTAGCCATGCTATTCAGGCGAACATGCCTGTCTGTCATTACATCTGGTTCTTATCTCTCGTGAAACATACTGAAGTAAAACATACTTACACAGTGGCGCTGCAATCGCGCAGAAATATTCTCTTCGTAGGAGGTAAGGCATAAGATTCTACATCTTCCCTCCCGATGAAATTAAGTTTCATCTAAATACTAAAATAAAATAGTTAAAATACAAATAATGGAATTAATGAATACACAAATTACACTCAAATATATATAAAACACAATTAAAGTTCGCAGTTCAATCAGTCTCTTAGCTCTAGTGGAAACAACGACTGTACAGGTCTTTTAATTGTTCCTGATTTGATTTTTACGCTGCATGCTCTCACCTTTCCGTCTCTACCTGGAAACACTTCAAGGATTCTACCCATGCTCCACATGTTTCTGGGTAGCTTAGTGTCTCCCAGAAGTACCACATCACCTTCTTTAAAGGCTCGTGATGCTGCAGCTGAAGGTGCACAATTGGCCGATTTTAAGTTTATTTTCTTTTCTCCATCTTTCCCAGTAATGATCCAACAGTCTTTGTCGATAGTTATAACGTTTAGTTAAAGTCTTTCTGGTTGTCATGAGGTTTTCATTCAGTTTTACTGGTGGTAATGACGATATTCGTCTTCCTGTTAAAAAATGAGCTGGCGTCAATGGTGATGGTTCTGCGGGATCTTCATATAAATATGTGATTGGTCGGGAATTAATTATAGATTCTATGTCTGTTAATATGGTTTCTATACTTTCTGCGACAGATAGGGACGATTTTCCGATAACTTTGCGTAGGATTGTTTTGACTGATCTTACTAATCTCTCCCAGAACCCGCCCCACCAGGGAGCTCTTTCCACTATAAATTTCCAATTTATGCCTGTTTTTCCGAAAAAGTCGCTTACTTCCGATGAATTGATGTTATTCCATATCTCTTTTAAATCAAGGTTTGATCGCTTAAACGTCTTCGCGTTATCGGAGTAGATAGTTGAACACAATCCACGCCTGGCGATGAATCTTCGTAAAGCTAATAAGAACGTTTCGGTGGTCAAATTAGATACTAATTCTAAGTGAATTGCACGTGTGACTGCGCATGTACACAGTAATATATAATGCTTCCTGTTATCATCTCTTGTAAAGAGGGGACCAGCGAAATCGATTCCTGTGATCTCGAATGGAAAGGATTTCTGGATCCTGTCCGCTGGCAGAGGTGCAATCACTTGTGTACCAGAACGTATTCTAAATCGTTTGCAAGTTAAGCATTTGTTCAAGATAGATTTAACTACTTGTCTTCTAAGGATCCAAAATTTACTTCTTGCTTCCGCCAAAGTATCAGCTACTCCCGAATGATAGACCTTTAAATGAGAGTTCATTACCAGTAATTCGGTGTATTTTGACTTGCTGGGAATTATCCATGGATGTTTTTCGTGTAATTCCAGATCGGAGTTTTGCAGTCTTCCGCCTAAGCTTATAATTTCATTCGAATCTAAAACTGGATTTAAATTGTATAGACATGATGACTTGTCTACTGAATTGCCTTCTTTCAATGTGTTAATCTCACTTTTAAAATGTATTGACTGAGTGTGTTTTACCCAATAAATTTCAGCGATACGCAGTTCATCTGCAGTTAATGGACCGGATTTTTTGGTATCATTTCTCGCATTGTAGACAAATCTGTTGATCCAAGCAGTGATTCGATACATCTTTGACAGTTTACTGTAGTTTTCAATATTTAGGATTGGGTCATTATTAGGGATGGTGTTGCAGACTAACTGATGACAGGTTTCAGTTTTGACCGTTTTCTTTTCTGCTAGCACTTCCTCTGATGTTACTTTATCTGCTATGCTTGATGGCCAAAGTTCTTCCGATAATGTCAACCAGTCTGGTCGTCCTATCTTTGAACTGATTCACCTCTTGTGAGTAAATCTTCTGGGTTTTCTTTTCCTTTACAGTAGTTCCAGTTCTGTGGATCAGAATTCGTTTTTATTTCGATGACCCTGTTAGCTACAAATGCTTTCCATTCTCTCGAAGTGCCTTTAATCCAGTGCAGAACTATTGACGAATCCGTGTAAAGATAGATGTTGCATTTCTCTATTTTGAAAATATCTTCAAGGTATTTGGCAATTCTTGCTGCAATTACTGCTCCTAGGCAGGTCCGGACTGGACCGCTTAAACGGCCCGGGCGATTTGACCAGACCGGCCCCCAACGTCAGTTGTGCATCTAGGATATTAGTTTAGCGGAGCGGGGATGCACAAATACAGTAGAACCTTCTTATAAGGACGGCTCTCTTATAACGCTAAGATATTCTATACTTTCAATCTGAAAGTATCCAAAGTGCAGAAGTTCGTTTACAACGTCGTCACTGCGTCTTAAATGATGTGTTCCTTTCAATGACATTAAAATCGAGTTCAAATGTATGCAACATTATTCGAGAAAATTTAATACCCAACAATTTTTGTTGAAGCTTTTTTTCGAAATAATTTGAAGACAAGTTTTGGAACATTTTGATTCAATGCTTTAGTAACATTTCTCTACTTTTAAAAAATTTTCACTTTCTTTTTTTACCTTTGGAAGGTGATAAAACCAGGAAGAAAATTTTTTAAAAAGGTGAAAATTAAATTACTGAAAACTATCATGTGATAATTATTAAATGCCACGTATAGTAATGGTGTATGGTTCTGTATATTACTTGATGAATTGTTACGGTTGCTTTTATGAGTTTAACTGGAATATTTTAATTTAATCAGAATATTTTAGCTAATTAAACATTATTAAATTATTTTCACATGCTAATTTTATATTTTTATCAGTAGATACATAGTAGATTGCGCAACGCAGGCCTTGGCTCTCATGTGGGCTGTTGTGCCAATGTTTTACTTAGGAACTTATAGAGCTTATATACTTTATATACCAGTCTTCTCTGTTGAGACAGTTTAAAGTTAAATATTGATTAGAAAATTATGAAGGTAAAGTTAAAGTAAAACTTGAATTGAGAAAAAAAATCCTGTGAAAACTTCATTAAATTGTCTACTATTTAAAGGACTTCCATACAAATTCCCCATAATAGCTAAATAAAAAAGGAAACCATGATAGCATTTAAAATTAGCTAATGAACACTACGAAAAAATTGATCCAAACATTGTAAATAGTATTCAGGATTTTAATCTTCAAGTAAAAGACATTAAAAAACTTAAAAACAGTACCAATTTCCTTGGACGCTATACAAAATAATTCAGCTACCATAGCACATGCGTGCCATATAATGGTGTGAACTTATAAAAAATTAAGATTTAAAACTTCATTATACTGAAAAGTACAGATAAAATTGTTACATGCTACTGTACCATGTCATCTTGTAGCATATTTATTACACTATGCACAGAGGTGAATATTTAAATTAGCTGCAAAAAGAAAAAGCTCTTTATGATTAAGAAAAATTATTAAAATTTTAGAATATTCATTCAAATTTCTTTTTTTAATAAAATTTGTATCCTTTAACTTAGTATCAGAGTGTAAAAATGCTTATACACCTACATATTATTTTCACAAAGCTTTAAAAAGTCAGCTATTCTTTTCTCACGTTTGCAACAAAAATGTTTATGCTTTTTCCCAAAGTAGATGCAACACATCCCTATTTTTGCCCGCACTGTTTTTTTCCAGGTTTTACCTACTAGTGGCAAAAACGTGTCAAACTTGCATGGTTTTTTTTTTCCCCATTTCTTTCTTTCTAGTGACCGGGTCAGCAGCCTACTGGAGGCTCGACCCCTCCGAGGACCGTAGAGATGGTCAAGGGGATGCCTATTAGACAGACGAAAGTTTTCCCCCTATGAGTGGCTCCTAAATTTGAACCCGTTCCAGATGAGAGACATAGCACGTGAAATCGGCAACCCCAGAGCTATTCTTTTTACATGAAGACATTGGAGGCACGAACAGATTTTACGTGCGCCAGCTTCCTTTAGCGTACACGAAATAGCAGCTCAGATGAGAGAGGTTTTTCACCCTCTCAAATACTGGCCAAGCTGGTGCTGCTTCACTTTCCGTGTTCGTACGGGAACGGAGATTAACGGACAGGCCGTTGCGGGACAAAAACTTGCATGCACTTTTAATTACTTTTATTTGAAGAGGAAATCACGTAAAACTTTATTATCATTTGCAATGTCTAGTAAAATGCCGTCTTTAACAATTGATACCATTCATTCATTCGTTTTACTAATCTAGCGAATGCTATATTATGCTTCAACTAAAATTAAATTAAGGCATGTAACCCCGAAAAAAAATGTGAATCAAAAGTTACCGTCTATTACTTTATTTTTCTCACTGCAATATGGGCGTGCTATATCTTTTTTAGCACATTTTCTTATTATGACAATTATTTTTAAGAGAATTTTGAGGCATTATGGGTCTGGTCCGGTATGACCTAAGTCTTTATAAAGGTCTAAATATTGTAATATTTAAAGTTTCAATTCTGTGTTGAAGGGAGGTGCTGATCGTGTAGTCGTCCCAACGATCACGTGTACAGAGCTCGAGCTTCCATTACATGTTGTTCTAATGTGAATTTTGTGTTTCTAATGTGTTCTACAAAGCTCATTGCAATTTTAACAATTTTAATTATAATCATAATATTAAAGATAGTTTAGATATGGGAACCATTATTCAGCATACAATATAGCTCACACAGGTCGCGTCGCAATCATGTGGGTCGCTGTCGTGTCTAGCCATCCAGAGCACCGGCCCACATAACCACCGGCCCATCGGGCTATCGCCCGACCGCCCGATGGCCCAGTCCGGCCCTGCTCCTAGGAGTTCCAACCTGGGTACGGTCAGTCGTTTCAATGGGGCGACTCGCGCCTTTGACATTACAAAAGTAGTATTAAATCCCTTCGCATCCCTTTGCCTAAAGTACGCGATTGCGCCGTAAGCCCTGGGACTGGCGTCTGAGAACACGTGAAGTTGTAGTGCATCCGTGTTGAACTTCGTCTGGAAAATATCTTCTCTCGACAGAAAGATCTTTAATATCTTCAATTTCGGAGTACCAACTGACCCATTTTTCTTGCAATTCTTGAGGAAGTTTCTCATCCCATCTTGTTCCTCTTTCCCACATATCTTGAAGGAGACATTTTACTCTGATTGTATATGGCGATAAAATTCCCAATGGGTCGAAGATTTTATCTACTGTTTGTAAAATGAACCGTTTTGTGTTTTTAGCATTCTTAATTGATTCTAAGAGGGGATTAATCTCTAATTGTAAAACATCTTATTTGTCATCCCAGTTTATTCCTAACACCTTAGATCAGTGGTTCCCAACCGGGGGGTCGCGACCCCCAAGTGGGTCGCCATGCCTTTTCTAGGGGGTCGCCGCAGACCGATTTTGTAGGAAATGAATGGCAAAATATTTCCACTGCTCTCTGCCATGAGACACGTTTTCTCCCTTTTCTCTTTGTAAAATAAAAATCCTTTTTCTCATGAGGGCGCTTGTATCCAATCTACAAAAACTGATGTCGTAAAGTGTATCTAGGAGTGCTAACCCATTTTGAAAACGTGTGCAGTAAGGCAGAAGTATCGGAAATAGAAATTACAGTTAATTTAAGGTGAGAAATTATTATCCACCTTGAAGCTCTTCAATCTGAAATTCAAAGATATATCCCAGAGCTCACAAGAGGTGGCACTAGTGCGAAATCCACTTCATACATCTTTAGATGTCACTGATGAAGAGCAGGACGCATTTTTGAATTTGCAAAATGACTCCTCAGCACGTGATTTATACCAAGAAAAATCTTTCATTCAATTTTGGTGTGCTATGCGTCATTCATATCCGGTAATTTCTAAGCTTTCGCTTCAAATGTTAGTGCCATTTGCATCTACTTACATGCGTGAAGTTGAATTTAAAACTCTTTTGCTGATTAAGACAAAAGCCAGTCATAAATTAGATGTTGAAGATGCGGTTGGTTTTGACCAATATTTAGCCAAGGTAACATAACTTGTCAGCCAACCTCAGTCATCCTAATAATAATCAGTACGAAATAAAAAGATAATCATTTTTAAATACCAAGATATATATTTTCCATTACTCATTTTTTTTGTCTTATGGGTCAAACATGGAAGTATGTGTGTGTGTGAGAAGGGGGGGGTCGCGAACATTTTTGAAAAATCTGAAAGGGGTCGCGATTAAAAACAGGTCGGGAACCACTGCCTTAGATGGCTCTTCATTATCTTCTACCTCCATGTTATTTTCAGACCAGAGTTTGCTCAAATCTTTGGAATTTGTTCTCCATTTTCTTAATTTCATTCCTGCATCCATTAATAGTTTATCTGCCTTCACTGACAAATTGTACGCTTCACTGGCACCTTTACCTCCAAAGGACAAATCATCAACGTTTAAATTTTTGTCTAACATTTCTACTATCATTGGTAATTCTGTTCTGTATCTTTTTATGTGGTGTTTAATCGTTGCAGCTAAGAGGAAAGGGCTTGAAGTAACTCCAAACGGAACCCTCCTGAATCGGAAATTTTTAATTTTGCTTGTGTTAAATAAATCTCTATCTGTCCAGAGAAAACGAAGATAATCTCTATCAGAAGGTGCAACTGCAATCTGCAAAAATGCCTTCTCAATTTTCGATGAAAATGCAATTTTATGTTCTCGAAACTTTAAAAAGTCAATAAATTAGGGTTTAAATTCGGTCCTTGATGTAAATATTCATTTAGGGATTTTTTTTATTTTCTTTGGAAGATGCATCGTATACAATTCTAACTTTGCTTGTGGTTTTACTTTTTTTTTACAACTACAGAGTGGGGCATATAGTAACAGTTTTCCAATTTTATTTCAGCATCCTGACATTCCTCAATACTGAGTTGTTCTGAAATAACATTCTTATAATTTTCATACAGCCAAGGAGTAGCAATTTAACAACTTTGTAGGATTTTTTAATTGGTTTTGAAGAACCAAATAAATAAACACTCAAATTTTATTCAAGAATTATAGGGAGTTTTAGCTCTTTAACAAAATACGCGCTATTTTCGATTTAGAATTATAATGAATTAATACGTCACAAGTTAATAACAACATATCACTTTCTACTTTCGGTTCGTGTTGATTGTGAAACATGGTCGTTATTGTAGTTTCGTTGTTGGATTTAGATTCTAATGTGTCACGGATGGACTTGTGGTGTTTTTTTTTTTACATTTGGGACATAGTTCAGCTCTGGAGCGACAGGGTTTCGCGATGTGGGACCTTTTTAAGCAGAAATAGCATAAACCCTTACGTTTTAGAATGCTTTTCCTTTCGGATATCTTAAATTTAGTACAATCATTACTTGTGTGAGTTTCGTTTTCACAATATACACAGGTTTCTCTGGATATCGCTGGATTGTCGGTATTTTCTCTTAGATTAATTTCGGAATTGTTCGGTTTTGTCAGATTTTCCGTTCTTTCTCGATTTTCTATTTCCCTTTTAAGGGATGTCATCAAATCCGTTCTTTTCTCATTTTCGTTTTGTTTTACCTGACGGGCGAATTCTAAAGCCAAGTCTTTTAGGATTGTTTTTATTAACACCGGAAATAGTAAACATCCATATGTATTGGTTTCAATTCCAAGACTTTCGAGTCCGCGAATTTGTATTAAACATTCATCGTAAAGTTTTCTTAGACCTTTTAGATCGCTGGACTTTCTAACCGGATTTAAATTAAGTAATTTATTCATATGAGCATCGATTATAATTTCCTTTTTACCGAACCGACTTTCTAAGATGTCTACAGCCTTTTCGTAATTTTCCGAGGTCAAACTTAATCCTTGTATAGCTGTTGCGGCATCTGATATCAGAACAGATTTTAGATAATTGAACTTCTCTACATTATTCAGCGTTTCGTTCTCATGAAATGCCGATTTATATTGGGCCCAAAAGGAAGGCCAAGAACATATATCTACGTCAAATTTTTCAATGTTCAGTTTTGGTAGTTTAATGCTAGCTTTTCCTGGGGCGTTACTGTTATTAACGTATCCTGCGTTGGAAGTATTTACTCCATTACTTGAGGAGATCATTACCGGTTGCGTTTTTTCGTTTATGTTTTGTAAACAATTGTTGCTTCTAACTTTAATGCTAATTATTTTTTCGCCATACTCTTCGCGAGTTTCTATCTCAGTCTCTGTAATTTTTATAACTGATTCTATGTCAGTATCAAGTGCAATAAGAGTTTTTTCTTTTTCGATTAACTGAGCCAATTGTTCTTCAATTGTCAAGGAGTCTATGTCCTCTTTGGCCTTTTTAATTTCGGTTTCCAGTTTGTTTATAATTTTAGTTGTTCGTGTTCGCAATGTAGCTCGCGTTTTCTTAAGCTTCTCAAGATCCATTTTGTTAATTTTAACAATCAGTTTTTATTTGATAACTTTATTTTCAATAAATCAATAAGTGAGCAAAGGTTTCACTCACCTTCATCTAAAGTTATCCCGAGTCTGGATCGCGGGTGAGGCACCAAAATGTTGGAGTAATTCCTTCTAAACTTCCTTAGTGACAGTGATTTGTCTATAAATGTTCATAAGCATTCATTCTGGATTAATTTATTATGCTTAATTTACATATATACATTTAAGACAGAGGTTTTAGAAGTTTAGCCATGCTATTCAGGCGAACATGCCTGTCTGTCATTACATCTGGTTCTTATCTCTAATGAAGCATGCTGAAGTAAAACATACTTACACAGTGGCGCTGCAATCGCGCAGAAATATTCTCTTCGGAGGAGGTAAGGCATAAGATTCGTGCGGATTTGAAGGAAGGTACTATATTTGTCCATACCCCACATTTCATGAAATCATATTAATAGTTTAGTAATTAAATTTATTTAGAGTTTTTGGAATAATTTTTTCAATACAATATCACTTTTTTTAAAGTTCCATTGACGATTTACTAAATAACTTATTTAATTATTCAACTTGGTTTCTGAAAATTCGTGTCGAACATAAGCATTTACTTTTCATGTCAATTAATAAAACCACAAATAAGTCCTTGAAACTTAGTATTCACTCTCAAGCATAGCCTGACGATGAATGGATCGAATACTAAACCCTGTTGCAAAATATGAACCTCTTTAGGACCACAGAACAATGATTATTGTATGGTATGAGATAATATAAGTAAAATAAACGCACACTACACATTGTACAACATTTTAAGGTTTAAAAAAAAAATGATAAACACGTATTTCATGAACAACTAAAACTGGCTTAAATGGCGACTTTCATATAAGTATGTGACACACCAACTGTCTGGCTTCACGTGGAATGACCTTCAAATTAATCTGTCTTGCTTGTGCAACAATAATCACGTGCGAGTCTCCCTACAAAAATAAAAATAAGAACCATTTTTGTAAAGCAAACAAAAGTATACTTCATTGACCGGGAGACATTTCATCCATATGCATTGAAAGGTGGATTTTTCCAGCATCGTAACTGGGTGACGAGAGGGTTCAAGGAAACTTTTTCGCACGTTTGACCGGCCTGAAGTGGACTGGTCCGGACTGAACGGACCAGTCCGAACTGGACCGGACTGGTCCGTCCTTCAAGCCTCTCTGACGCGAACCGTGTCCATCTTCTCGAAAGTGTCTTGCGTGACCATAGAATCCAAACTGTAAGCACATGTAGCGCCTGTGAAATATTATTAGCGGAGGATATAGAATTTCTTTCGGAAGGGGCCAATTTTCGGTAAACGTATTTGAGCCAAACAAAACGGCTAAATGTTACTCTAAATGTAAATTCTTTGGAGGGTCTAATTTATAAGAAAATCTTACTTTACGTAGTCTGCAGTAAAGTAGTAAACTAAGGAGGAGTCTTTCTATGATATGGCTGTGACACAAGGGCGTACCCAGGGGTGTGGTCCAGGGGGTCCGGACCCCTCCCGAATTTTCAATTTTTGTTAGCAAAATAATAATGAAGACGTCTTTTTGTGGAAAATTCTCCCCTTTTCACCGCTTGGACCTGCTCCGAAATTTTTTTCTGGGTACGTCCTTGCTGTGACACATTCGTTTAGAATTACATTGAGTGGGACCTGTGTAATGAGTCAAATGTAACTGTTCCCGAAAACTGTGTAACTTAATCATAAATTTTAAATAATAAATTCCTTTATTGCTTTTTTGTTATGATTAATTGCACGAAAAATGAAAGCCATTTAGATCAATGACAATTTGAGAAAAATGAGTTTTTCCATGTTCCATTCCCTTATTAATTTAGTGACGTGGATATCTTCTCTTGAATTTGTATCAGAAACCTCTTGCAACATTCAATTTTTCCTTAAGACCATTCGGGAATCTCGATATCGTTTTGCATGAAAGCAATCTTAATTGTACTCAGGTTGTATAAAAAGTTTCCTTTTGGTTTCCTTTCCAACGTAGAATCAGCAAACGAGAAAAGAAACAATATTTCCCCCCAAACCTTGAGTTAAGTCTCTAGTGAATTTTTGTAAAATTAGACATATTGGTTTGTTTAAGGCTGTTCTCCGAAAAAACAGAACTCTGTTTTTAGTCTTGGTACATCAATTGAAATGAACTAATAGCACCATGGTCTCCAAAAAATTCCAGATGGTTCTTCCTAAGCTGTTTTACACACTGCAACGACCGAAAAAGCTGTGGCTTTTGTAAAATTTTCAGAAAAAATTCTTAAACATGGATCTGAGCTCCAAGATTTTTCGAAGAGTGACACGCTTTGCGAAAATTTCCGATTTTTAAGAATTTTTTCTAAACGTTTTGAAACTGATACAGGTTTATCGTTTATCGCAGTATCTAGTACAGCTTGTAAAGAGACAGTTTCAAAATTTTGAAGTTTCTGGCATCATTAGTTTATTTGTACTTATGTACCAAAATCACATGATTTTTTCGAATAACACCGTTAAGTTAAAAACAGAAAAATGTGACTGCTTCTTAGGTTCTTCTTCTTGACAGAGAGTAAATATTGTTAAATAGAGCTCCAAAAGGAAATGCAGTCAAACCCGTTTCACGGAATATCGGTTAAAAGAATGTCTTGCTTATTGTAAGATATTTTCAATACACAGCGTTCCCATGTCGTTTAGTTTTATGAACGACTAACTTTTCGTGCACTGGCTCGTGTAAGACTCACTTTTGATACATTCATAGTAGAGATTTATTTGGTTATGGATGCAGTATTTTGTCTTTAACTAAATTGACACTACCTAAACTAAGATTCTGCGATCAATTAAGGAATACACTAGTTAAAATCATGTTAAAAAATAGTTTGAAGAGTGGTGGAAGTATGTATGACTACCCCTTGTGCGATTATTCTAAATGATTAGGCACACTTTATATTATGAAATATGGAATTTTTAAAATCAGTTTTCTTTCTATTGTAATAAAGGAATTAATAAATTATAAATATCTATTGTAATAAAGGAATTAATTAAAATTATAAATATACTTTTTTTTTTAAATTGGTTCCATAAGTTTAAAGGATCATAAGTATTTATAATAAATTAACGTTTTTAAGATGCTATTTTCTTTAATCATTACCAGAAATTAATAATTAAACAAATTGCTGAAATGCCTGATATTAAATTGAGTTGGCTTACACATAGGACTATAAGCATTTGTATTTCTACAAACTTCTCCCTCATTCTTAAAAAAAAAAAAAAGAAAAGAAAAAAAAAAGAAAAAAAAATATATGTATAAGAAAAAGAAAAAAAATATAAAGTACGAAAAAAAAAGAAAATGAAAAAAAAACATAAAAAAAGAAAGAAAGAAGGAAAAAAATATTTAAAAAAAAGAAAAGAAAGAAAGAAGTAAAAAAAGTTTTTAAAAAATATATTGAAAAAAAAAGAGAAAAAAGTTTTTTTTAAATTAAATAAAGAGTGAGGGCACAGTATTAATAAAATTGTATTTTTGTTTCTATTATAATAAGAAAGTGTCCACAAATGATATCGTACTAAGAATAGGTATAGTCTATTGAGCGATCATTTTTTAACAATGAGTGATTAAATTTTGCACATGTTACTTTGTTATACTACCTGACACTGTTTTTCAGAAAAAAGTTTTTAAAATATAACATTCTTTCACTAAAAAAGAAAGTTAAGCGTGTAATAAGTACTTCTTATTATTATGTAATCTTAGTCTATTCATTTTTGACAAGATGAAAGGGCAGCATTATGGACCCATAGTTGTATTTGAACTGTTAAATAATGACAGAAAATAAAAAACTGTTCAAAGTTCAACCGCTACGAGAGCATTGTCCCGCTTGGTGTGTGTCATTGATGCAATCACGCTGCCTTGGCTCCAGGAGTTTGATCAAGACTGAAATCAAAGACTCCGAACTCCATCCTCATACTGCGATACAACCAAAGCTAAAATCCATCTTGGCTCCCTCCTGACCACAACTCCACTATCGTACATTATGTACGATACAAGAACTTTTAAGCTCCAACCAAGGATAGTCGAGCTTTCCGAATGAACTACCTTCGCCAGGAGACAGTTGATGGTAAAAGACTGCAAATAAACATTCTTTCGAAAAAAAAAAAAAGTTCAGCGTGTAATAAACACGACTTACTTCTTAGTCCATTCATCACAAGATGAAAGGGCAACATTATGGAGGTATGGTTGTATTTGAACTATTAAATAATGACAGCGAGGCATTGTCCCCTTGGTGTGTGTCATTGATGCAATCACGCTGCCTTGGCTCCAGGAGTTTGATCAAGACTGAAATCAAAGACTCCGAACTCCATCCTCATACTGCGATACAACCAAAGCTAAAATCCATCTTGGCTCCCTCCTGACCACAACTCCACTATCGTACATTATGTACGATACAAGAACTTTTAAGCTCCAACCAAGGATAGTCGAGCTTTCCGAATGAACTACCTTCGCCAGGAGACAGTTGATGGTAAAAGACTGCAAATAAACATTCTTTCGAAAAAAAAAAAAAAGTTCAGCGTGTAATAAACACGACTTACTTCATTCATCACAAGATGAAAGGGCAACATTATGGAGGTATGGTTGTATTTGAACTATTAAATAATGACAGCGAGGCATTGCCCCTTGGTGTGTGTCATTGATGCAATCACGCTGCCTTGGCTCCAGGAGTTTGATCAAGACTGAAATCAAAGACTCCGAACTCCATCCTCATACTGCGATACAACCAAAGCTAAAATCCATCTTGGCTCCCTCCTGACCACAACTCCACTATCGTACATTATGTACGATACAAGAACTTTTAAGCTCCAACCAAGGATAGTCGAGCTTTCCGAATGAACTACCTTCGCCAGGAGACAGTTGCTGGTAAAAGACTCTGCAAATAAACATTCTTTCGCAAAGAAAGAAAAAAAAATGTTCAGCGTGTAATAAATACGACTTATTTCTTATGATGGCAAGATGAAAGGGCAACTTTATGACCGTATGGTTGTATTTGAATTGTGAAATAATGACAGCGAGAGCATAGTCCCCCTTGGTGTGTCTCATTGATACAATCACGCTGCCTTGTCCGCAGGATCAAATCAAAGGCATCCAACTCCATCTTGAAGCTGAGATACAACCTCACGGAAGAAGTGTGCTAGAACTTGATTGTATTGCATCTGCTCCTGACCACTACTCCACTATCGTACATTATGTACGATTCAAGAACTTTTAAGCTCCAGCCAAAGAGAATGGAGCTTTCCGAATGAACTTTCTTCGGCTAAGGGGAATATTGCAGGCAAAAGACTGCAATTTTCAACATAAAATTAATCATTCAATGTATAAGTATTGGGTTGGCAACAAAGTAATTGCGTTTTTCTGTATGTCAATATTTCGCCTGGCCAAAACTACTGAAGTTAATTATGCGAAATTTGGCACGTACGTGAGTTCTTCAACATAGGTGCTAGATCAGAGAGCATTTTCCAAAATTCGTAATCTTAAGGGGGGTAAGGGGCCAAAAAGTTCTTTTCACATATCCCGCGTGATCTCAAAAAAAAAAAAAAAAAATAGAGATATCCGTGAAATTCTTTCTGTAAAAGACAGCAGTCACGTATACCTAAAAATTAATTTCAGGACATTTTAAATATTGTCCTCTAAGGAGGATAGAAGCAAAAAAAGGGGGAGGGTGGCCATCTTTTATGGACGAAAAAAAATACTGCCAGTGAAATTCTTACTTTAAAATGTAACAAATATGAATCGTATGTTCAGGCACAGCTTACCTGTAATTAAAAACTTGTTGAAAACTTATTTGCTTGAATTTTATACAAGAAAACGCAATTACTTTGTTGCCAACCCAATATTACTGTTTATATGTTATTTCGTGGATTTTAGTCAGGTAGTGTAGTAAAAGTAACAAATGTGATAAACATTACTTCAGACTGTACTTAAAAAGTCCTATTATCATACGATTTCTTTCTTTAATGTTAAAGGCCAGGAGAATTTCCTCTTTTTAACAGAAGTTGCGTATTTTAAATCTTGCGTTAAATCAAAATTATATGTTTAAAAATAAATTAACACCTTTTACAAACAACCCTCATGTTCAGATATTTTTAAACAGATAGTATTAATTTTATGAAATCAATAAAAATAAAATGAAAATATATACTTATTCAAATGTATGTTCTCTCGATTATACATTCTAGCAATTATCAATAGACTATGCTTATTTGTAAATGTAGCTTAAAAATCTTAAATGCAAGAGTAATGTAAAACTTTAAAGGCTACAAACAAACTAAAAATTAGCCTATGCAGTTTTCTGTTTCGTACTAGTTATCTTGTGTCTAAATTAAATGTTAAAGAAATTAACATTATCTCTCGGATAAAAATGTTATTTTGGAAATTAAATTGATTAACTTTAAATGTTTTATAATGTAAAAGTTGTTCAAGTAACTATGTAACTATGGAAAATCCGATTGCATTTCTAGAAGTTTGTGTTTAAGAAAAATAATGGAATCCTTTGAAGTATGGAAGGCTTTATATTTTTAAGTTTTAATTTTTTAATAAATTTTCATACAAGTTCTTTCTTGATTTATCAAAACTTAAGCTTAATTGTTTAACAAAAGGGCCTACATGCTCGAAGTTCACTTAATCACTTAAAGTAATTGATTTCTTATAAGTAATACATTTTCTTATTCATACCTTGCATTTAAGAAATAGTAAACTCAGATGAAATCTAGTTTGAATTCTTGCATTGTTTTCTACGAAGACATTGTTTTTGTATGTAAAATTTCTACATTTTTGTATCAGTCTCATATATACATTTCTTATTCTCATGTACTACTACATGGTATACTTTTAATCTTACTAGAGGCTGTTGGTATATTATTGCAACGAATCATGAAATTGCAAATTTTCTTTTATACTGAAAAATTAATTTATGTAAGCCAATGTGTAAGCCAATTCACTTTATCATGCGATTAATTTAATTTAAATTATAGGAGAAAATTGTATGGAGTCAGTTATTTTATCATTGTATAAATTTAATTTAAATTATTGCAGAAAATTGTATGGAGTCAAACTTACTCCCTGTGTTTAGAAAGGGTTCGGCATATATTTTAGAAAATGTTGAATTAAGGCCCGTTATAGTATTTTTCGTAAAGTGTGTGTATTCATTTTCCCCTAATCGTGGATGTAAAAAAAATAGGTTTCCACCTTTCCAATGTCAAAATAGTGTCGAGTCATGGCTTATCATATTTTTAATTTCTGAAGTATTTTTAATTTAATTTCATTTTTTCCTTTAAAATAATTCATGTGAAGATGAAATTTCGCAAAATCATTACTTACGCTATGGTAACGCTGTGTTTAGCACGACCTGCTAAGCTCTGCACAGTTTCATTCGATAAATTGTTTCGGGAAATAGAACACTTTAAGGTGTAAAATTGGGGTACCTAAAGAATACATTTATCTGGAGATTTATAGCAACAAGAAACAATTACAATTTTGAAAACAGTTATATAAGTCAATGCCTCGATTGCACTGGTTGCCAGCCGACCGGGCTTCCTTAAAATAGTAATAATGATACAAGAGAGAGAGGGACAAGGACCTGAGAAGCAATTGGATTTTTTCTGTATGCTTTAAAGTAATTTGAAATTATTTTCAGAAGAGCGGTTGTAAGGTATCATGGTATGTTAAACTACTTACTACAGTGCTCTTTTGTAGATAGATTATTGATAGCCGTGTATTCAGTTAAGAAACATAAAATGGCCTGATGCTTGCAAAAAGTTTGCAGTTATAGTGTTTTCTTGAATCTCTCTCATTGTCTGATTACTCAAAAATAACCATCGGTGTAACCGGTTGTTCTACGATGGACGTCTGCGGGAAAATCTCTCCCCATTCGAAGTTTAAAAATTCTCTTGAATAAGTAAGTAACTACGCATTTCCATAAAGGTAACAGCGTGTAGCCTCGCCTAAAAACTCGCCACGACTATTCTGTAGTAAAAAAAAGAAAGAAAACGGTTTAACGTGGTAGATTTGTGTTTTCAATGAGTTTGTAAAAAAGAATAATGGATTCTATGATCATGGGGCTTCTTTGTACGAGGGATGCACTGCTACTGAACGGAGAGAAGCAGACAGATCCTACAATGTTACAGTTGGACGGATTTCTTGGACACTGAATAAGCTCGCCAACGGAGTTGCAAAAGTATCCCCCCCCCACCGGAAAAAAAGACTCTCGGTTGGCGAGCTGTACGGGGGTCTTCTTGACTTAGTACTCGGTCCTATCCTAGTAGATAATGAATGACAGTCGAAAACTAACGAATTGGCCTTACCCAAGTCTTTCGCTGTCTACCAGCATGTTGTTTTACAACGGATTTAACCTGGTTTTGGCCAATTACGAAAAGAACGGGAGCTGCCCTCGAAGAAAAAGGGCACAGATATCGACTGTCACTGTCAGTAGTCACCTACCAGGTGGGAGCGGCTTCGCAAGGAGACTACCCAAAAATCAAGATTCGCAAAATGCGGAAAAGTTCAATTGACACAGTAGGCTTGTTCCATGCGAGGTTACAAAAACTGCCCCTTCTAAGCCACAAATCGCCCAAGTAAAACGCTGCACCCCAGTGGAGCAGTCAATGAATGACCCACCGTGGGAAGCAGCGTGACCCCATCACTGGAATCTGGTGTTGGAGTAATTCCTTCTAAACTTCCTTAGAGACTGTGATTTGTCTATAAATGTTCATAAGCATTCATTCTGGATTAATTTATTATGCTTAATTTACATATACATTTAAGACAGAGGTTTTAGAAGTTTAGCCATGGTATTCAGGCGAACATGCCTGTCTGTCATTACATCAGTTTCTTATCTCTCGTGAAACATACTGAAGTAAAACATACTTACACAGTGGCGCTGCAATCGCGCAGAAATTTTCTCTTCGGAGGAGGTAAGGCATAAGATTCTACATCTCCCCCCCCCCCGATGAAATTAAGTTTCATCTTAATACTAAAATAAAATAGTTAAAATACAAATAATGAAATTAATGGTTACACAAATTACACTATAATATATATATAAAACACAATTAAAGTTCGCAGTTCAATCAGTCTCTTAGCTCTAGTGGAAACAGCGACTGTACAGGTCTTTTAATTGTTCCTGATTTGATTTTTACGCTGCATGCTCTCACCTTTCCGTCTCTACCTGGAAACACTTCAAGGATTCTACCCATGCTCCACATGTTTCTGGGTAGCTTAGTGTCTCCCAGAAGTACCACATCACCTTCTTTAAAGTCTCGTGATGCTGCAGCTGAAGGTGCACAATTGGCCGATTTTAAGTTCATTAAGTATTCTTTTCTCCATCTTTCCCAGTAATGATCCAACAGTCTTTGTCGATAGTTATAACGTTTAGTTAAAGTCTTTCTGGTTGTCATGAGGTTTTCATTCAGTTTTACTGGTGGTAATGACGTTATTCGTCTTCCTGTTAAAAAATGAGCTGGCGTCAATGGTGATGGTTCTGCGGGATCTTCATATAAATATGTGATTGGTCGGGAATTAATTATAGATTCTATCTCTGTTAATATGGTTTCATAGTTCTGCGACAGATAGGGACGATTTTCCGATAACTTTGCGTAGGATTGTTTTGACTGATCTTACTAATCTCTCCAGAAACCCGCCCCACCAGGGAGCTCTTTCCACTATAAATTTCCAATTTATGCCTGTTTTTCCGAAAAAGTCGCTTACTTCCGATGAATTGATGTTATTCCATATCTCTTTAAATCAAGGTTTGATCGCTTAAACGTCTTCGCGTTATCGGAGTAGATAGTTGAACACAATCCACGCCTGGCGATGAATCTTCGTAAAGCTAATAAGAACGTTTCGGTGGTCAAATTAGATACTAATTCTAAGTGAATTGCACGTGTGACTGCGCATGTACACAGTAATATATAATGCTTCCTGTTATCATCTCTTGTAAAGAGGGGACCAGCGAAATCGATTCCTGTGATCTCGAATGGAAAGGATTTCTGGATCCTGTCCGCTGGCAGAGGTGCAATCACTTGTGTACCAGAACGTATTCTAAATCGTTTGCAAGTTAAGCATTTGTTCAAGATAGATTTAACTACTTGTCTTCCTCTAAGGATCCAAAATTTACTTCTTGCTTCCGCCAAAGTATCAGCTACTTCCGAATGATAGACCTTTAAATGAGAGTTCATTACCAGTAATTCGGTGTATTTTGACTTGCTGGGAATTATCCATGGATGTTTTTCGTGTAATTCCAGATCGGAGTTTTGCAGTCTTCCGCCTAAGCTTATAATTTCATTCGAATCTAAAACTGGATTTAAATTGTATAGACATGATGACTTGTCTACTGAATTGCCTTCTTTCAATGTGTTAATCTCACTTTTAAAATGTATTGACTGAGTGTGTTTTACCCAATAAATTTCAGCGATACGCAGTTCATCTGCAGTTAATGGACCGGATTTTTTGGTATCATTTCTCGCATTATAAACAAATCTGTTGATCCAAGCAGTGATTCGATACATCTTTGATAGTTTACTGTAGTTTTCAATATTTAGGATTGGGTCATTATTAGGGATGGCGTTGCAGACTAACTGATGACAGGTTTCTGTTTTGACCGTTTTCTTTTCTGCTAGCACTTCCTCTGATGTTACTTTATCTGCTATGCTTGATGGCCAAAGTTCTTCCGATAATGTCAACCAGTCTGGTCCTATCTTTGAACTGATTCACCTCTTGTGAGTAAATCTTCTGGGTTTTCTTTTCCTTTACAGTAGTTCCAGTTCTGTGGATCAGAATTCGATGACCCTGTTAGCTACAAATGGTTTCCATTCTCTCGAAGTGCCTTTAATCCAGTGCAGAACTATTGACGAATCCGTGCATTTCTCAATTTTGAAAATATCTTCAAGGTATTTGGCAATTCTTGCTGCAATTACTGCTCCTAGAAGTTCCAACCTGGGTACGGTCAGTTTTCCTAAAGTACGCGATTGCGCCGTAAGCCCTGGGACTGGCGTCTGAGAATACGTGAAGTTGTAGTGCATCCGTGTTCATTTGAACTTCGTCTGGAAAAGTATCTTCTCTCGACAGAAAGATCTTTGATATCTTCAATTTCGGAGTACCAGCTGACCCACTTTTCTTGTAATTCTTGAGGAAGTTTCTCATCCCATCTTGTTCCTCCTTCCCACATATCTTGAAGGAGACATTTTACTCTGATTGTATATGGCGATAAAATTCCCAATGGGTCGAAGATTTTATCTACTGTTTGTAAAATGAACCGTTTTGTGTTTTTAGCATTCTTAATTGATTCTAAGAGGGGATTAATCTCTAATTGTAAAACATCTAATTTGTCATCCCACTTTATTCCTAACACCTTAGATGGCTCTTCATTATCTTCTACCTCCATGTTATTTTCAGACCAGAGTTTGCTCAAATCTTTGGAATTTGTTCTCCATTTTCTTAATTTCATTCCTGCATCCATTAATAGCTTATCTGCCTTCACTGACAAATTGTACGCTTCTCTGACATATTTAGCTCCAAAGAATAAATCATCAACGTATAAATTTTTGTCTAACATTTCAACTATTGTTGGTAATTCTGTTCTGTATCTTTTTATGTGGTGCTTAATCGTTGCAGCTAAGAGGAAAGGGCTTGAAGTAACTCCAAACGGAACCCTCCTGAATCGGAAATTTTTAATGTTGCTTGTGTTAAATAAATCTCTATCTGTCCAGAGAAAACGAAGATAATCTCTATCAGAAGGTGCAACTGCAATCTGCAAAAATGCTTTCTCAATGTCCGATGTAAATGCAATTTTATGTTCTCGAAACTTTAAAATTAAAGTCAATAAATTAGGGTTTAAATTCGGTCATTGATGTAAATATTCATTTAGGGATTTTTGTTTATTTTCTTTGGAAGATGCATCGTATACAATTCTAACTTTGCTTGTGGTTTTATTTTTCTAACAACTGCAGACAGGGCCGGACTGGGCCATCGGGCGGTCGGGCGATCGCCCGATGGGCCGGTGGTCGAATGGGCCGGTGCTCTATAGAACCAGAGGGCCTAAACCCTCAATTTCGCAAAGCAACATTTGAAAGGTGGGGGACTATGTATGTTGTATGCTGAATATTGGCTCCGGTATCTAAACTAGATAAAGATTAAAATTTCAATGAGCTTTATAAAACATTTTTAAAACACACATTGGGACAATCAGGGTACAATACAAAAGCGAAAAAACTAGCACCGGCGCGAAACGGAAGCGCGGGCCGACGCGACGATCCCCACTTCCTTAGAATAGAGAATTGAAAAAGACTGACGTATCTAAAAATTGTTAACATTACTGATTACTGTCTGCAGCTTTATATACACTTAGGTCATACCAGACCCATAATGACTCAAAACTATCTTAAAAGCACTTGTCAGGGTAAGAAAATGTGTTTAAAAAAAAAGAAAGAAAAAGAACATTAGCACACCTATATTCGTGTGAAAAAATGAAATAAATAGACGATAACTCTAAATTTACAATTTTTTTCTGTGTGTGTGTTTGACGATATATACTGTATTTTAATTTAGTTGAAACGTAATGTATTATTAGTGATGTTAGTAAAACAAAACTAAAGAATGTTCAAAGCTTTCTTTTACGTATAGAGAAATTTTTAATTACCATTTCTAGACAGCTCCAGCCGTGGCCGAGCACATAGCGCCTTCAATTAGGAGATGTAAGGTGCCTGATTCAAGCCCAAGACACCTCCGCCAACATAATCGTTCGGAGTTTTCTGTGGTTTTATTCGAAACTTAGAGTAAATTTGGGTTAAGACCACATAGCAGAGCCGGCCGAGGGGCGTACGGGGCCCCAGGCGAAGCGCAAGAGCCTCTTCTCTATCATGTCTTATGAGATAGCAATGAAAAGGCCCAAGAGCAGGGCCTTAGGCGATCGCCTACATTCGCACCCCCGCTTGGGCCGGCCCTGCACTTAGAAAGACTTCCAAGGAAGGCACCCTCCGTCGGTCTATACCAGGGGTTCCCAAACTTTTTTCCCCCGTGGCACCCTTGTCAGGCTAAAAACATTTCGGGGCACCCTTGTCAGGCGAAAAATCATTTCGGGGCACCCTTCTCAGGCTGAAAACGTTTCGGGGCAGGTTACATTTAAAGCAATATGAATATGAAGGTTAGAAGGAAGCACTTTGGATACATTTTTCATTGTTTCTTTTATGTTTATTGGGCTTACTATTACACTATCTTGGAAAAGGGATAGAGAATTTTGCCCCCCCTCCCCATATTTCAGGGAGTTCCTGTAAAATAGAGGCGACTGGACACCGAACTCTATCGAACTTGACTAAAATATTTTTGTTCGCCTACTTGATGATCGGATTGGCAAACTTTTTTGTGAAATATTGGTTCAAAGGATTTTTTTTTATTATGCTCCCCCAAAACGTAGACTTTTCTTGATTATCTCCACGGCACCCCTGGTAAACGCTGGCGGCACCCCAGGGTGCCGCGGCACACAGTTTGGGAACCTCTGGTCTATACCCCTAGTGTAGATAAATGGCCGTAATACCACAAAAATAAATCTAGATTACTTATGAACCGTTGAAAAAAGAAGAAACAGAATTTGCTGCAGGTGTTAAAAATACTTCAAAACGTTATTTTAAAATTAGCTGAGTGCAATATTTCTTCTTTTCCCCACAGAGTCTGTGGAAAGAAAAGCCAAATAAATACAAAACACGAATTTTGCATTGGCTGTCTTATATGCTAAAACAGAAAATTAGTTAAGTGATTTCAATTTTGCCTCTAATTGAGTAAATTATAGGAGGGGCTCGTGCATCAATGTTCCCGTATAACTCTAGGCCTGTAATCTGAGTATCTAACACCCGTATTCACGAAACTTTCTACCAGCTGGTAACAGCCGGATTACCATAGAATCGGATGGTTAAAAAAAAATGGTATTCACAAGGCCAAATCGGCTGGTTACATCTCGTTTTCAACAGACGAATGTAACCAGCCGAATTCGGGTGGTTACCAGCCTGTTACATTCGACGCATGCGCTGTGAGGCTCTAGTCTGTTAACAAACATGGCGGACTACAGCGCTGTTGAAGACAGAAGATATGGAAATTTTAGAATTTGTTGATAGATTTGTAAAATTTATGTGTGAGGAGAAAGTAAACGGTTTAGAAGACTTGTGTGTCAAGGATTTTCCAATACATTACCATCAAAGTAAGTAAACGGTAAACAGGAGAAAAAGGAAATGTTTTAAATTTATAGCAAACGTGTCAATGAAATTATGGCGCTGCGGTAAAGCGAGCGAATGGCAAGCAGTAGTTCCGGGGTTCTGGCCTCGCTGCGGCCAAAGTTTCCGCTCTTACTCTCTCTCTCTTTTTTTTTTTTTTATATCTCTTAGAACATCTAAAAATATCTAAATTGTTTTGGTCTGTTCCATTTTATATATATATTTTACCATGAAAATGATATCATTTATTATGTAAATGTAATTTATGAAATCTAATACAATATGTTTTTACCGACGGAAAAACAACTAGTTTTTGGTTAAGTAATTTCAACGACATCCGTTCTAAAGTTCCATTAAATACAAAAGAAATAATAAACACTCAAAATCTTATTGTGCGTTTTAACAAATTTGTTTACTTTTATTTCACTCAAAATCTATTTATATCTGTTATTTGACTTATAAAAATCAGGAATGCATAAGCAGCATTTTTTTTTTTTTTTTTTTTTTTTTTACTTTGAAACGGTGAAAATATTATATTTAAAATTAATACTAAATTTCCAAAAATATGATCTTTTTATTTCTAAAAAAGTAAGGCCCTCTGGGATGAAGTACTTAACCATTTTAATTAGGTGTATAAATTCGACATTATACTACAATACCATCAAAATCAATAATGATCCCAATCCTGTCAGAAAAAAAGGACTAATTTTAATTTTATTAATTAATTAATTTTTTATTTTTTTCCCAGCAAGAGCATTGCAAAATTTAATAGACAAAGCCATGTGAATTAGCAGGCGTTAGCTGGGCTGGAACAGGTTTCTTTAATTAGTATTAGTCGTATCATATTACTGTATTGAGTATTACCAAAAACACAAGGCCGTAACCCTCGCGGAAGGGAGATCATGAGGGTAAGATTTCCCACCCTCCCCCCGAAATTTTAGTCAATGAAATTAGTAGTTTTTTTTTTATTTGCATTGATTCTGCAGTTCAACTATAGGTAAAAAAAAATTCAGCGCTACATATCCCCCCCCCCTTACCCACCCCGTCCCAATTTTTATTTGCCTACGACTTTGCAAAAGCAAGAACAATGTAGCTTTGAGACAAAAATTCATTGACATTTGTTGTATCTGTTTCAAGAGGGAAGAAAATGTGAATTTTAACAGAGTCTGTTTTAAACTTATAGTATTAAATATTTATTTACATACATCCGATAAAATAACTAATATAATTCTTGATTTTTGCATTATCCCATTAATAAAAATACATCAGAGGTATTATTCACTATTAATATTTAAAATGAATACTCTTTTTCTCCGTTCCTGCTTTATTTAAATAAGTTGTACACTTCGTGCTAAGTTATTACTCATAAATTAATCACATGCAAAAAAAAAAAAAGTGTTATTTAAATGTCTGACTACAGAGTGATTAAAGTGTGTCTTTATTGTGGGAAAGAACTTGCAATTTCGAGTAGATATCTGCAATTCCTTTTTTTTTTCGGGGGGGGATGTCCAAAAGTTTCTAGTCCTTGATATGAAAAATCAAGAGGCAGCCTAGTTCACAACTTCAGTTAAAAATTGAGTAATGACTACCTCATAAATCGTTATTTAAGGCCCAGCAAGAACCATTTCAACACAATCACATTTTAATATTCACGTATATATTTACTCTTTATTGTATAAAATTACAAAATATTGGCAGAGCTGCTCTATGATCCATATTTTTGTGATTAAAGTATGGTAACCAGTGGGTTTCAACATTAGAATCTTTACAATTGTATTAAAACATTGTAAAAATATTTGCTTTTTTATGCATTTGCAGTTTTAATTATTGATACTCAAAAAAAAAAAAAAAAAAAAAAAAAACATACCATCTCCTACAGTAAAACAAATAAAATATCCCCCGAGTAAGCTCTTAAGTATGTATTAAAAAAATTTTTAAACAATCGTATTGTTTTTGACTGTCAGATACATTAAAAAATAGAAATAGAAAACCTTCGAATACCTTTAAAAACTATTATCTTTTAAAATCAATATATCTTAAATTCATAGGTGTATATAAATAAAATATCAGTTATTAATTGCAAAAAAGTCAGCAGAAATCCCCGAAATAAATAATTGAAGCATTTGGGATTATAAAAATACATGAAAACACATTACATTCCTGCTCATTTTCAACTATTTTGGAGCGCTCGCGAAGAGGGGGGGTCAAGGGTCGGCAATCAGCTGGTTGGATAGCCAGTGCCCTAAGCCAATCACAGACGAGCTTACAAAGCAGAATGCACAAGTACAAGTTAATCGGTGGTCAAACGTTGGTCAGGAAACCAGTGGTTTTAAATAGTTGGTGAATACCGTTCTGAGGTTACCGGTGTGTTACCAGCAAGTAATGGTCAAACGTTAGTTTCATGACCAGGCGGTTACTAGCCGTTTCGTGAATACGACTGTTAGAGAAATTCCTTAACTAGAACGCCAACAGCCTCCATTAAGTGAGTGGGCGCGAGGACTAACTGATCAATCGTTCTTTTAATTTTTAACTCATTTTCTTTAACTATTAATGATTATTCTAAATCTTAAAGAATCTTACCCAATTTATTTAAAAATGGATTACACGTAGATACATATCGTAAGACCTGATAAAGTTAAAATAAGCTCATCAAATTTGAAATAAACTGAAATGCTAAAATTTTTTATTTGGCTAAAATATAAAATTCCACTCAATTCTGCAATTTCTGCATAATCCAATTTCTGGTACCTTATCATAGCAATAAACCAGTTTTAAAAGTGTATTTGTTGAAAGTCTATTTCGAATTTTTGATTGTACAATTGTACAAAAGATAAGGTTGAAAAAAATATTTCTATAGCAGCATTGATTGCTGGACGAAGAGGAGGTGTACAAGTAATCTGGATGTGTACAGGTAGTGAGCAAAAATCATTAGAAATTTCACAAACTTTCTACGCACGTTTCATCATTTATCAGCCTTGATAGTTATGACTATTTTTTCTGTAAAATAGATATGGGAATTGGGTAAAGTAAATAAAAAACTTTGTAAAAAACACACATAAGATGTTATATGTCCTCTTACCTATAACATCTTATGTGTGTTTTTTACAAAGTTTTTTATTTACTTTATTGTTTAACACCAGTATTTTGAGTGTTTTTTCCGATGGGAATTGGGTCTTCTTTTAATTCAGTATTAATACCTCATGTTATAAAGTGAGACTTAGTTTCTGTTAATAACGTTTCCCTTCTTTCTTATACTTTAAATATTCACCTCTGTACTTTGAGTGTAGTAAATATACTACAAGATGACACGGCAGAATGGCTTGTTCAAATCTCTACATTAGAGAATAATGAAGTTTCAAAATTTTAGATAGAAATTCACGCCATTACATGGCACACAACACACCTGCTATGATAGCTGAATGGTTTTGTCTAGTGTCCAAGGCAATTGATACTGTTTTATAAGGGCTTTTACTAGTCTTTGAAAATTGAAATCCTGAATACGATTCACAATGTTTGGATCCATTTCTTCATAGTGTTCATTAGAAATTTCTAAATGCTATTTCATTATTGTTTACTTTTTTCATTAGCAATTATGGTTTACTTTTAATTCTGAGTTCGTGACTTTGATTCTAAGTAGGTTAAATAGTAGACAATTAAATTAAATGAAGTTATTACACGATTTCTTTACTCAACTAAAGTTTTACTTTACCTTCATAATCTTCTAATCAATATTTAACTTCAAATTTTCCCAACAGAGAAAGTATTTAAGATCTGTATGTTTATGTATTTTTCTCATTAAATGAAATTAATCTATGTGCCTATCAGTTTATTAATTAAAAATATTTGACAGACTATTAAAATAATGACAATAACTCTGAACAGTAATCAAAGTTTAGTTTCTGAATATAACTACTTCTAAGTATCTAATGATAAAAATGTAAATTGAGAATTTAAAGCATGCTAAAATAATTTAATTGTGTTTAATTAGATAAAACATTTTAATTAAACTCAGATAAACAAACGTAATAACTCTTAGTTCACCAAGTAATGTACCGAAACATGCACCTTTATAATATGTTATATTTAATAATTGCGTGCTAAATTTGAGCAATTTTATTTTTGCCATTTTTTTCCCCACTTTCCTGATTTTTATTAGTTTTTGCCACTGTCGTAGCAAAAGTATCTTTATGCAGGAAAGTTGCCCAACTATGTTTACAAACAAATAAATAAAATAAAAGCCACATTCACCTAACCAGAATACTATGATGACCTAATATTTAAGTTTAACTACGGCCACCTTCGGCTCATTTGCTATATATTTTTGTAAATATGTATATTATGTTCCACATTCTTTTATTAACTGAATTAACTTTATAGAACGAATTTAAAATGTTATGTATGTATTGTTCGTTTAGTTTTAGTATGGTTTTATTGTTTGGCCAATTAAATAATTAAAAAATATTATATTGAAAACTCGGTATTATTTTATTTCATTCTCATTATCAAGTTATGTTAGGCATAGGAGCATCCATGGAGGAGGCTAAACACTAAAGGGTCTGATCACTCCTCCTTCCAAAGTTAAAAATCAAAATGAAATTTTCTTCAAAGTCGTCAGGGACTTTGAATTATTGAATTAAAATATTTTTAAAGTTGTCTTTGAAAGAAATTTTAATAAAAAATATTGGGTATTTAATACATTTTTCTCTAATAATGCCATATGCAAATGAACTCGATTTTAAAGTCATTGAAGGGAACAGATAACTTAGGACGCTATAAGCGAGTGCGTTGTAAGCGAGGTTCGCACTTTAGGTGTGTGATTGAACCTATAGATAATATCTTAACGTTATAAGAGAGTTCATTATATCAGAATTCAGCTATATTCGTGCATCCTCTCCCCCTCCCCCCAGCTAAACTAATATCCTACATGCGCCCGCATGATGTTAGGGGGCCGGTCTGGTCGAATCGCCCGGGCCGTTTCAGCTGTCCAGTCCGGCCCTGACTGCAGAGTGAGGCATATAGTAAGTTTTCCAATTTTATTTCAGCATCCTGACATTCCTCAATAATCCCTTCCCTAAGTTGTTCTGAAATAACATTCTTATAATTTTCATACAGCCAAGGATCTTCTTTTAATCTGTGCATTAATTTATTAAACCGACGTTTTGCAAGGTCAAAATTATTATGAGGTACTTGTGCCTCATCCTTCCACGGTAATCTTACCTCATATCTTCCCTTCTCATATTTTATATTTTCCTCAAAGTTTTTTAAGACTTCGTTAGACGTGCATAAATTTTCTTTTTCATTTATGCCTAAAGAATCCAACTCAAAGAACTTTCGGAGTTCATTACACATTTCACTTGATTCTGCTTCGCAACGCATAAACAGAGAATTAATACACTGCTCTGCGGTGTTTATATTTTTTTCAGCCTGTCCCATGACTGTATATCCAAATACCGTTTCGAGTAGAAGCAGATTGTTTATATTTTGAAGCTTTCCACATGCCACTCGGGCGAAATCATCTATGCCTATTAGAATTCCGATCTGACCTTGAGCGCGCTTTTCGTAAGCCAGGGGGTAATTTTTCTCTCTCATCAGCTCTTATTTTTTCATTTGGAATTGTCACTGGCGCCGATGAAATAATTTCTGTCTGAAGTGCCTCAATTTCGATCTCCGCTGAGCCCGTGAGATTTCGCAATAGCAATTTAACTACTTTGTAGGATTTTTTAATTGGTTTAGAAGAACCAAATGGATAAACACTCAAATTCTCTTCACGAATTATAGGGAGTTTAGCTCTTTAACTATATTTTCCGAAACGAAACTTCTTTGAGACCCAGTATCCAACAAAATACGCGCTATTTTCGATTTAGCATTATAATGAATTAATACGTCACAAGTTAATAACAACATATCACTTTCTATTTTCGGTTCGTGTTGATTGTGAAACATGGTCGTTATTGTAGTTTCGTTGTTGGATTTAGATTCTAATGTGTCACAGATAGAATTGTGGTGATTTTTGTTACATTTGGGACATAGTTCAGCTCTGGAGCGACAGGATTTCGCAATATGGGACCTTTTTAAGCAGAAATAGCATAAACCTTTACGTTTTAGAATGTTTTTCTTTTCGGATATGACAGAATTTCTCTCCGGATTTCTCTGGATATCGCGTTCAGTGCAGCCGTAGGGGTTCTGAAGGGTTTAGGTTTATATTTATGAAAGTTCTATGAGTTTTCTCTGATTTTATAGTTGGATATTTTATTGTCGGTATTTTCTCTTGGATTAATTTCGGAATTGTTCGGTTTTGTCAGATTTTCCGTTCTTTCTCTATTTTCTATTTCCCTTTTAAGGAATGTCATCAAATCCGTTATTTTCTCATTTTCGTTTTGTTTTTCCTGACGGGCAAATTCTAAAGCCAAGTCTTTTGGGATTGTTTTTATTAACACCGGAAATAGTAAACATCCATATGTATTGGTTTCAATTCCAAGACTTTCGAGTCCGCGAATTTGTATTAAACATTCATCGTAAAGTTTTCTTAGACCTTTTAGATCGCTGGACTTTCTAACCGGATTTAAATTAAGTAATTTATTCATATGAGCATCGATTATAATTTCTTTTTTACCGAACCGACTTTCTAAGATGTCTACAGCCTTTTCGTAATTTTCCGAAGTCAAACTTAATGCTTGTATAGCTGTTGTGGCATCTGATATCAGAACAGATTTTAGATAATTGAACTTCTCTACATTATTGAGAGTTTGGTTCTCATGAAATGCTGATTTATATTGGGCCCAAAAGGAAGGCCAAGAACATATATCTCCGTCAAATTTTTCGATGTTCAGTTTTGGTAGTTTAATACTAGCTTTTCCTGGGGCGTTACTGTTATTAACGTATCCTGCGTTGGAAGTATTTACTCCGTTCAGCGCCGGCGCAAGGTTATCCGGCGCCAGCCTGCAAAAAAAGCTAAAATCGCCCCTCTCCCTCCAATTTTTTTTTTTCAGGCGAAATAAGTTTTGAAGAAAGCATTTGTTGAAAAAAAAAAATAATAAATTGATTTATCGGGAAAATTAATTTTCCAGCATTTCATATTGCAAACTTTTCTATAATTTCTTTTGTATCTATCTCTTGACAGATTTCATTTTCAACAGCAATCAAAGCTAGATTTATGAGTCTTTCCTGAGATATACTGGACCGTAAATACATCTTGATCAACTTTAATTTTGAGAATGATCTTTCGCTACAAGCAACACTAACAGGAATGCTGAGTAGAATTTTCAATAGGATATTCAATTTCGGGAAGCACAATTTATTTGACACAATTACGTTCAGAATATCGAATGGGTCATTCATACCGGCTGTAAAAATGTCTTTGGAAGCTACTATTTCGTCAAAAAGTTCTTCTGCGTTGATATCTTTACTATCACCATATTGTAACAATTTTTCAAAATTACTGCATTTTATTTTCAAATCTGCATTATCGATTTCCGATAAATTACACAAGAAACTAAAATTATCGCAGTGATTTTTCATTGCGTCAAATATTTCATTTAATGATGTCCAAGCTGTATCCAAAATTCTAAAAAAGACATTTGTCCTAAATTTCCCTTCTGGAGATTGAGGGATTCGTCAGCATGTTCGTAATCGAAGTGACATTTCTTTTTCCTTCGTCGGATTTCTTCAACAGTTTTAAAATGGGGCTCGCCATCCACTTCTTCACTAAGTTCTTTGGCTTTCTCAAGAATATTTTTGTTGTAATTGACGTCACTTCCATGTTCTTGAATGAATGATTTTAAGTTACTTATTGCCTGCAAGGCTAGTGTGACATTCAAACCCTTTTCTTGCGATTGTTTGCTGACAGGATTAATTCTGTTAAGCACATCGTGCCAAAGTATCAAGGAACAAATAAATTTATAATCTTTGATTTTGGCGCACAGGCTTCGTGCTTCGTGTTGCACTTCTTTTGAAAAGCATCCACCTTCGGATATTTCAAAAAGAGCGGCATAGATTTCTCCTAGTGTATATATTAAAGGTTGAATGGCTTCAATTTTGCTTTCCCATCGAGTGTTTGAGAGGGGTTTCAGTGTTAAACAGGAAATGTTTTTCAAAAGAACTGCCCATCGTTTAGGAGAAGAAGCAAATAAATTGTGTAATTCTTGTATTGTCGAAAAAAAAACTAACAGTATCTGCATTCATCTTTGCTGCATCGTTAATCATTAAATTTAAGCTATGAGGGGCACAGGGAACATAGAAAGCACGAGGATTTATTTTTAGGCTATTATTTTGAAGACCATTTTTCTTCCCTTTCATATTTGCCCCGTAATCATCTCCCTGGCCTCTCATATCATCTAGTTGAATGTTCCACATGCTGAACATTTCCATTGCTACCTGTAGAATCATCAACTTTAATAAAGCCTTAAAAATGCTCCTTCATTTCAGCCCCTCCATCACTGCAGACGACAAAACGTATGACGACACTCATCTGTTCAGTTTTGCTAACACCAGGTGTACAGTCCAAAATTATATAATAATACTTGGCTTTTCGAAGAGATAATAAGACTTTCTCTCTTATACTACTGACAATAATTTGCAACATTTCATTTTGACTATCTTTGGTTAGATAATGAACTTTACTGTTGCTACCTTTAGGTCGTAATACTCTTTCTACGTGAAATTCCTTAACTAGGTCGAACTTTGCAAACAATTCCACTAATTTTAAGAAGTTTCCGTTGTATTTTTGGTACAGCCCATCATATGAGCTTCGAAAGGCTAAATTCTGGCTGCCAAGAAATTTTGTGATCTCAATCAGTCTTCCTAATACATTTGACCAATGCTTTTTTTTCATTTTCATATATCTCTTGTATTTCGAAATCAATTGTTGTTTTATTTTCAAATTTTTCTCAAGATCTTTCCATTTTAAGAAATTTTTCATATGTGCTCTACTAATCTCATTTCTATGCAAGGTTTTAGATACATTTATCCAATCATTATAGCCTTTTACGAGGCTAATACTGTCAATCGATGCAAATATCTTGCTACAGAAGCAAAAAACAGAATTTGTACTCATGGAATATAATAGCCATGTACAGGGAACTAATTCTCCGTTTTCCGTTTTTCTGTTGTGTGTATTAGAGTGAGCCCGAGGACATTTAATCCGAGCCCGAGCAATACTATTTAAGTCGGAGCCCGAGCCCGAAATTTCAGCTAAAGCTAAAAAAAATTCAATTACTTTATTGATAAAATACAATAAATTTTGCCGTTTGTGCAAATTAAGGACAAATATAGTTGCAAACTCTCAATGCACTTTCTAATTCTTTATATATATCCATGTTCATCCAATAATGTCCGATCTCATGACTCACTAAGCAATATAAGCCGCCGTTCTGAAATACCCAAAGAGCTTCACGCACTTCTAGGCGCCGGTGCTGCAATTTTTTTTTTATTAGTACATTTATTTTCCTCATGAATCACTTTTAAAAATTTGTTTCAAGGAGTATGTTCAATGAAGGAGAAATTTTTCACGAGCCCGAGCGCAATCGCGAATTGCAGAGCCCGGAGCTCGAATATATTAAACCTTTCTTTTGAATAGGCCTTCTTTTGAATATTATGTATATATACCCTATATGTATGGGTATATATCTTGGGTACGGCCTTGCAAAACATTTTATCAGACAAATAAAAAAAATTATATATACACCGCAATCATTATAAATATAAAACATATCTTCCTAAAATCTGTCCATTTTGAAAAATTTTTGCTTTGGGGACAATTTGGCGCCCCTCTGTGTTTGGCGCCCGCCTGCAAAGAAGGCCTTGCAGGCCCGCTTCCGCCGGCCCTAACTCCGTTACTTGAGGAGATCATTGCCAGTTGCGTTTCGTTTATGTTTTGTAAACATTTGTTGCTTCTAACTTTAATTCTAATTATTTTTTCGCGATACTCTTCGCGAGTTTCTATCTCAGTCTCTAACTCTGTAATTTTCATAACAGATTCTATGTCAGTATCAAGTGCAATAATACTTTTTTCTTTTTCGATTAACTGAGCCAATTGTTCTTCAATTGTCAAGGAGTCTGTCCTCTGTGACTTTTTTAATTTCGGTTTCCAGTTTGTTTATAATTTTACTGTTCGCAGTGTAGCTCGCGTTTTCTTAAGCTTCTCAAGATCCATTTTGTTAATTTTAACAATCAGTTTTTATTTGATAACTTTATTTTCAATAAATCAATAAGTGAGCAAAGGTTTCACTCACCTTCATCTAAAGTTATCCCGAGTCTGGATCGCGGGTGAGGCACCAAAATGTTGGAGTAATTCCTTCTAAACTTCCTTAGGGACTGTGATTTGTCTATCAATGTTCATAAGCATTCATTCTGGATTAATTTATTATGCTTAATTTACATATACATTTAAGACAGAGGTTTTAGAAGTTTAGCCATGCTATTCAGGCGAACATGCCTGTCTGTCGTTACTTCAGTTTCTTATCTCTCGTGAAACATACTGAAGTAAAACATACTTACACAGTGGCGCTGCAATCGCGCAAAAATTTTCTCTTCGGAAGAGGTAAGGCATAAGATTCTACATCTGGAATGCTGATGAGAGCGGACAGCTAGTAATGTGATGGTATCTTCACCCATCCCCACTTGGATTCGCCACTGGTATGCGTAGGTAGCTTCATACACATTTTGACAAACAAACAAAAATATTAGGTTTCCTGTTAATTTTGAAAGACTGCATATTGAGTTTCGTCATGATAAAAGAAATCATTAGGTATTTCTAGATCTTTCCAAAAACAAATTCCTCTCAAATCGTACTTAAATGATGTAGCAGCTTTTTGCATGGGCAAAAGGCAAGTTAAGTAACACAAAATTAGTCAGAATATAAAATTAATCATTTATTGTAATTCTAATATTAATTACTGTTTAGATTTTATTTAAGTTTACCAAAAATGCATAAATAGAGTTCATATTTAAGATGAAATTAAGTTGTTTAATTTCCAATACAAAAATATTTTTAAATTTCTTTTTCCCCCAGAAAGATTACTCTCACTCTACTGATTTTTTACACTGACTCTTTTCATTACATCATGATTATAGATGTAAAATTCTCAGTAATAAGTTTTTGGTGAATGGCCTCATTTAAGAAAACTCTGAAATGAGAATAAAAACTGCGTTTAAGCAATTTTACTTGTTAATGTACGTTTTCATTTATTTATTTATTTGTTTAACGTAGTTTACAATATTTTTGAATAATTGTTTTAAAAAATAATTTATTATATTTATTTCACTTATGGTTTTTGCAAGAGAAATAAACTATAAATTATCATTTTCAATTAATAATCTTCTCTCTCTTAATTCATCTTAATGAACTAATTATTTACAAAACTTACAAATAAAAGTTCAACTTTTTCATTTCCATTTTTAATGGCATTAATCCGAAAAATAAGAGATTTTTCAAAAATAAAAATAAACACTCGAAATGGATCAACGTTGCCAACTTGGTCACTTTATGGTTAGATTGGGTCATTTAAAGAACTTGAATATAGCCACACATCTTTTTAAAAAGCCAGCTCTGGCTTTTTTTGCTATTTGATGAAGCCATTTCTCGCGATTTTAATTTTAATGGCTGTACCCCAATAACGCTCTTCAATTTATAAAATATCCAATTAGAAATGGTTTACGAACATAAAGACCTAAAGATTTACTAACATAAATCAAATTCAAATAGTCAATAATTTTTTTTTTCGAACTACGGTATCGAACTAATTACCCTCCAAAAATTATTGAAAACTTAACCAAAATTAGTTCGTTCCCTAAGTGGAAGAATCCTCCTGCCAAAGTTGCCCCCCTAACTAAGAGACAATTTGAGTGGGATTTCAGCCGCTTTTTATTCTCGTGTATTGGCCACACTGAGCGCCACTTTCCCTTATCAGATTTCAATTTAAGAAAAGATCGCATAGAATTCTTGCAGCTGGAATTAAATTTAATATTAGTCTATTAAATTTTACTGTAAGAAGTCATTAAAATACAGTGATCGAAATAAATTTAAATTAGAAAGTTAATGAATGAGATTTCAAATAACTTTTTCTATCATCTTTATGTCTGTTTACCTTTTTTTAAGTCGGTGGTATTGTCTCCGCAGCATTAGTATAACTGCGGACACGAAAAGGAATGCAAAATTCACATTATATAGTGACTTTACCACGACATTGTCTTATTGACACATAACGACACAAAAATTAGGAATTGATTTAAAAAATAGTTTTGTTTAAAATAAAATCCCCCCCCCCCTCCCCAACACACAAATAAAATCTTCAGAACTCTTGTACCTACAACAGTCTAAGCCTTTATATTAATAATATAGTTGAATTGCTACTCAAATTGAACAAGTAAATGTATATGCAGTTTAAAAAGTTTTTACATTTATAATTCGTTGATTTTACTTATAACAAAAAAATTCTGATTAATTTTTAATGAAACATTACAATCATAGTAAAATATATTCAGAATAAAAATAATTAATGTAGAATATATATACTTCTTAAAATACTGATTATTTTTATGAAAATTTTATCTCATAAAAAAAGAAAAGAAAAGTTTACATAACTTAAACAGATGCAAAAATGATTCCTGTAAGTATCGTTATTTTAGTTTTCCATCTCAATTCTTTAAGAGGTATGTAAACTAGGAGGAAAAAAAAACGAAATAGCACGTACTAAAGTTCTCCGGTTATCCAAAAGAAAAACAAACATCTTGAACAGGGAGAAGAAAAATAAAACATTCCCGTTGAGATATTATGATTGTACACATCTGCGGGCGACGTCGCGAACTCCAACGGTCCATCAACGTATCCTCCCGTCCCGTCTCCACTATCTGTGGGGCGTGGTTTCGTGGTTTCGCTGCTTAGCTTTTGTCCGTGGATCCCGACCGGTCACCAAAAGACCGTAGATTTTTCGATTACAAAGTCGTGCAAGTGAAAATTCACCCTTAAAAAAACTCCCCCTTAACTCCTGGAGAAGGAGGCGTTTCGACATTTGCCTGCACCATCCGAACGGGTCTTGGTTCGAGTTCGATGGGACGCCATCAAGCACGAATCCAAGTGCAAAACTACTTTCCGCCCTCGCACCCCCTTCCCACCACAGACATCGCTTTCTGACGGAGGTTCCGATCCGAGTCCCCCGACCTCGGCCCCCCCCCCTCGATGGATGGAAAAGATTTGGGCGTCTCTCGGCCAATCTCGCCCCCCCCCCGCCGAAGAAATGCATGGCGCCCCAAGGTGGAAACAAGCCTTTCGGGGGTATTATCTGCCGTCTTCTTGCTGCCGTGGCTGTTTCCCCTCCCCCACTCCTTTTTTTGGCCAAGGACTTTAGGTTTAGGTTTTCATATGTAGTATGGAAATTTCCTGTAGATATTTGTAAATATTGTAAATGTAGTGTAAATACACTCATGTCCATAAATTAAGGATAATGAAGTTCAGGCAAAGAAAGAGAAAGAAGCAAAACAAATTTGACTTATTTGTAAAGTCTATTTATTAAACAAAAAGTAAAGAGCAAAAAAGATGCTATATGTTTGACATAATTAATAAAAATTGCCAGTTTTACTCCCTTGACCAAATTTCAAAAAAGAACCTATGTACAAAAAACAGTATAACATGGTTAGTAGGATGGTTAATACGGAGTATGTCTCCCGGACGATGCAATACAGGCCTGACAACGCCTAGGCATGCTGAGTATCAAATGATCAATCTGATCTTGGGGAATGTTACACCACTCATCAAGCAATGCTCTCCGAAGTTCCGGTAGACAGGTGGGAGGGGGTTGACGGGCTGCAATTCGTCGGCCAAGCATATCCCACACATGCTCTATTGGATTCAAGTCCGGTGAGTATGCTGGCCAATGCATACGGGTGATATCCTCCGATTGAAGGCATTCGTCTACAATGTTTGCACGGTGAGGACGGGCGTTGTCATCCATAAACACAAATTCAGCACCCATGGCGCCCCGAAACAAACGTACATGTTGTTCCAGAATGACATCCCGATAGATGTGCCCTGTCATCGTTACACTCTGAACATGCAGGTCAGTTCTGGAACCAAGAATAATTCCTCCCCAAACGAGCCATCCTGCACCACCGTAACGGTGTCTTTCAATGGTGTTCTCTTGGTGGTAACGGGTACCTGGCGCCAGAGGCGCAGAGAGCCAAGTCGGGGCCCCGGGGATAAAATCTTTGGGGTCCCTTTGCTATCCAGAAATCCTTTTGATGTCGTATTAGATCAATCATTTATTCCTTATTAAAATTATTAATCACTTAAAGAAACTTTAAATTAATAGTATTTGGAAAATAATTAATAGAATTAAAATTATTAATTTAAACGAGTATTATACTTTAATAAACACCCATGCCCTAAAAAATACCAACATTTTGTTTTGAAGGTTTCGTCACCTCCACAGAGAAACTGTATTTGAAATGTTAACATTTTTGCATGGCATGTTTCCTCAGTATTGAAACAATTAATATTTTTATTCATACATCCATGCCAGCAGGCAGCCAAAAAAATTTCAGAAGGCCAAAAAAGTAAAAATTTCAAAGTTTCTCCTAGAAAGTCTTGATCTTTAACTTTTTGTTAAGGAAAATTCAAAATTTCGGAAGTTAAGTGGACCCATAGTCTCTCCTCTGGCTATACCCTTTCTTCCACTATTTAACAATGTGTCTCGGAAAAAAAAAAAAAAGATTTCTTGTTAAATAAATCTTTTCTTCTTTAAGTCATGGCAAACCGTTGAATAACACCGTCAATGTCTACTTTTCTTGCAAAAGAAAACTCAATCACCAACACTCCTCGTTTTTGTCAAGTAGGTGGTTTATGTTCTAGCTATCTTTCTGTAATTTCATTCAAAAATTAATTTGAAACATCCGCTGACATAATTTGGACATTTTTTTTTTTTTTTTTACAAAATTGACAACACACAATTAAGTATCATATAAACAGCAAAAGCCGGGCCCTTCACAAGCTGAGGCCCTGGGGATTTTCCCCCTGCTCCCCCTCCCTCTCTGCGCCACTGCTTGGCGCTCTCCAGATGAATGTCCGGCGAGAATCAGACTCCAAACTAAACCTGGACTCGTCGGAAAACATCACACAAGACCACTGTTGCGGTGTCCACAATGCATGCTCTCTACTCCAGGTTAATCGCAGGCGACAGTGAGTTGCGGTAAGTGGAACACATCTGACAGGCCTACGAGCATATAGACCAATGTGCCCTAAGCGTCTGTACACTGTCTGCCTTGAAACTGTCGTACCGGTAGCTGAAGAGAGCTGACGAGACAGGCCTGATGCTGTACTCCGTCTGTTTCTTTTGGCAGTAACTGCCAAATAGCGGCCCTCATTCGGCGTTGTAACTCGGGGGCGACCTGTGCTGTAACGTCTACTCACATTACCATCATCTTGGAATCGTTGCCAAAGCCTGGAGATGACACTCTGGGCGATTCCAAGTTCCTCGGATACTTCCAGTTGGGTACGTCCACATTCCAGTCGTCCGATAATTCTGCCACGTAAAACATCATCCAAATGCCTCCTTTGTGCCATAACTATGCGGTTTTTGCATTGAAAGGCTTTTACAGCGCTTGTGAACAATTTTACTTCTTTGCCACCATTCCTTATATACCCCTCTCTTACACTCTCGTCATTGTGACGTACCATCCACGCCATCTGGTGGTTTCCTGTAATTTGCATATTCTTCTTCAAGATGTGTGTGATCATTCCACAGGTGAAATTTTTATTTTAGAGATCAATTTCTGTGTGATTCTGAATTATCCTTAATTTATGGACATGAGTGTATTTCCTTATATAATGTCATTTTTCTTATATAGTGCAATTTTTCCGTGTATATCTTGTAAATATGTGTAGATATTTTCTTCGTTTTTCATATTACCCACTGAAAATTTATTTTTGACCCTTTAACCCTGTGAATTACTTTGCGGTGAAGTGGCAGATGGACTATTATAATCCCCGCAAAATTTCTTTTGTTACTGTCATAATGTTTCTTATACAACCTTATTCCTATACAATTTAGTGTATTTCCTATACAAGGTTATTCTTATACAATTTAGTATTTTTTCTATATAACCTTATTCTTATACAATTTAGTCTATTTTTTTATATATTCCTCGTGCATTTTCTAGTTTATTTTCTATATAACCTTATTCTTATACAGTCTAGGATATTCATCATTTTTACTTTATCTTGCAAAACATTATTGTATATTGCTGTGCAAGTTTCATTTTTTCCAAGTACATAAAATACCTAGGAATATAGTATAATGTGAAAAATGATCTTTTTCACAATTTTCTGATGTAACTCTCTGCTTTGGTATACTTTTTCGATTATTTTTTTTTTTAATATACTGTTGTTTTTTTTCCTTTTGTAATAGTAGGAATTTCACCTGCTCATCTTTTTAAAACTACTGAATCTCGTTCTTCCGGGCCTTATTGCAAATCATGATACAAATTAGTCTTTAGTGTAAAGTGGATGTCTTTTGCAGCTTAAAGTTCGGCTGAAATATTGAATAACTGTTCTATACCAGTAGAAATGCTGATGAAGCATGTATGCGTGAAAAACTCCAGTCATTCATGTTTTCATTTTACTTTTATGAAGGGACAAAAAATGTTTGTCTCTAAATAATGGGAAATATATATGTAATGTATAAAAAGGTAATTTGGGTTTTACTAGTTTGGGTATTGTTCAAGCGGGTACTTTCACTGTAAGTTTTACTTTCCTGTCATACTTGCCACGCGCGCTCTGGAGCTATGTTTTATTTATTTTGTTATTTGTCAAACATCAGGCCGTCGATTCTGAGTTCTTTAGATGTACACGTGTCCCCACGCCCTTGTGTCCCCGGATGCGGGTCACGTTGGTAAATGTGTGTGGTTCGATCAGAGATAAGAGAGAGGAGGAGTTGTGTCTTCGCAGACCACGTGGTGTGGTAAGCGTAAATACTCCCGCACATCGAAAATCGGGGGACTTCTGCCACTGGAACTGCTTCATGAGTCCACGCTGATTCTTGTACCCCTCCCCTCTTCTCATTCTAAATTGTAACTTAATTGTAATGTTCAATAAACCATATTACCTGCCTTAACTCTGAAGCTTACTTGAAATATCTGACGTCTCAAATAGTCGACAGGATGATTGCCTGTGTGCCAATTAAAAAATTTAAATCGTAAAAAAATTAACGCTCAAAAGTCCGGGAGACGGGTTCATCGCCCATCGTTCGCAGGAGATGCAGCGCGCCTCTTCACCGACCAGCCGATGGCCTACTCCTTGAGTCCGCTCTCCATCGGCCAACTTCGTCGAGCCCTGCTCTGGGAGATTTCAACACCGACTGCAGATATCTGGACTTCTCATTCTCTGCTTTGATGAAACTACTTTCGCCTGACCTCCTATCGAATCCTCCCATGAAGCCCATCGAAAAATTTGCGCTCCTGAGTTTTCCATAGCGACTAACGCCGTTAATGCCGAAATGGAAGAACCTCTGCATTGATGAACAGACTATACCATATTTCTGCAGCGCCCATCATACCGAAATCTGCGCCTCCTAATTCATTTTTTTTTTTCACACATTCGCAGCAAACCAAGAGAAACTCTTGTCATCATTACTTCTTTTTCCCCCTTTTCTCCGTGCCGAATATTTTTGTTTTTGCGGTTGACCGGAACTCCTCCTGCCTGCATTGAACTTGTGAGAGAAGATATTTTTTTTGTGTGTGTGTGTTTTGTTTATTGTTGAAGAATGACGATTTCGACTTGTGGATATTGATTAAGTGAAGTAAGCAAATTATATTTCCAGAGTTGAAGTGAACATTAGAGCATTATATTTAAATGGTTATTAATTGTGTGTGTGTTATTTTAAAGGTCTATTTTAGTGTTGATGAAAAAAAAAATTGATATATCTGCATTTTTTTTTTACATTAATATAGTATTTTCATTAAGGTAAAATTTTGTAAATTTATTGCAGTATTATTATTAATGTTGCTAAATAAGATTTCTGAATGCAATTATTAAGTGCTTCTCCGTTCAGGTAAAAATTTAGAAAAAAATTTCAGCATGTCGTTAGATGGTAAAGAAAATACACAAACTATTGCCACTATGTCCCTGCAAAAAAGTGATGAGTTTATTGCCCCTTTAATTTTGAAGATAATATGAGTTTTGAAAGTTGGATAGCGTATTACGAACGGTGTTGCTTACAACAAAATAAAGACGAAGACTGGAAATTTCAAAATATAGGAAAATTTCTTAAGGGGTCTGCCTTAACAACATACATAAATAATATTACAAATTGTAATAATTGGCAAGAATTGATTGAAATACTGAGAGAAAAATATATTTCATGTACCGTGTTTACTTTCATGGATTTTACAAATTTAAAACTAGAAAAAATTTCCAATCTTATAACTTATTTTCATGAAAAATTAGAAATAGGTAGAAAATTGGGGCTACCTAATAATATAATATTAGAAGGATTGACCAATGGTCTTCCTAGTAATGTGAGAGCACTTTTAACCCTGCAACCACCCAGTAGTGCCACCGAGTGGCTTAAGTTAGCGTCAAAATTAATTAAAATTCACGAACCGCCCCAACAGGCAAGTTTAACCTCCTCGCCCAATAATGCACAAAATCCTAGTTACTTTACACACAAGCTTCGGAATTATAGACCCTACCATGCACCTGTTTATAACCGACCAAATTGGCGTCAACCAATTCATAATTCAACCCAAGGGGGAACCCAAATAAATAATTGGCCCCGTTTTCGACCCCTATCTCAAAGTCCTCAAAGTTTACACCACCAAAATAATGTCAATTACCAAGAAAGCACCCTACCTAGAACTCCATGTAGAAAATGTGAGGGGCTAGGGATAAGTAATGCTTTCCATTGGACGCATACTTGTCCCTTTAAAAGTAACAACCAAATTGCGACAAACCCATATGCGACACCAATTATGTCTCACCCGAATATGACTTCGAACACCACTATTTTAAATTCACAAAATAATGGTACTGAGACCTCGCGAGAAGAGAACTTATGACTATTTACTGTACCCGGGTACCTAAGGAAAAAATTAACTCAACCCAAAATTGACAATTTTGAATTTTTAAGTGTTCCCTGTGTCATAGACACTGGCTCTACACTCTCTGTCTTGCCGCAAAGTTTTGTTGGACGATATAATTTAGAAGTACAGAGAGTCTCGCCTTTAAATGTTACTCAAGCAGATGGACTGCTGATACTTGATACAGTGTGTTATGTTAATTTAGAAATTGGAAACATTACTCAGTGTGTAAAATTTTTTATAGTATATTCAAGCCTGCTATATGCCATATTGGGTTTACCAGAGTGTAAAAAGTTTTGTTTATATATTGATTGTGTGAATTTATGGGTTTTTCAAAATAATGTTAGATTACCTTTATACAATTATGATGCCTTACCTATGTCTCTACATTTAAATCAACCCAGTTCTTAACCGATAGCAAAGCCTCTGAGGAAAGCGTTCCCCCTCAGACTGTTTATAAAGCTATCAATCCAAAATTAGGGGAATTATTAAATAAATATGAGAAAATCTTTGCAAAAAATAAATATGATATTGGTCGTATTAATGTAGAACCTCAACGTATAAATTTAACTTCTGACTTACCTGTTTGCCTCAGGCCTTATCGAACCTCTCCTAAAGAGGAAGACGAAATTTATTCTCAGATTGAACAATTATTAAAAGCTGGTTTAATTAAGGAAAGCAATAGCCCCTATGCTGCACCCGTCACTTTAGCGTATAAACGCGACGAGGGTACCAAAACTAGACTGTGTGTGGATTATCGTAAATTAAATAATATAGTAAAAAATGATGCCGAGCCTTTGCCACGTATTGACAGCTTATTAGATAAACTAAGTGGGGCGAAAATATTCTCAACTCTTGATTTGGCTTCTGGATTTTGGCATGTGCCCATCCACCCTCAAGATACTGAAAAACTAGCCTTTGTAACTAATACAGGTCTCTATACGTTCCAGGTCTTGCCATTTGGCATTAAGACAGGGCCTGCTATATTTAACAGAGTCATGAGAAGAATATTAAATAAATATAAAATTAAATTTGCCTATAATTATTTTGATGACATAATGGTTTTTTCTTCTTCTATGGAAGAACATATGCAGCATTTAGAAACTATTTTCCAAATTTGTTTGCAGGAAAATATTAAATTGAAATTATCTAAATGTAACTTTGCTAAGGACACTATAAAATTTTTGGGGTATGAGGTTAAACAAGGTCAAATTACTCCAGATAATGCTAATATTGAAATTATCAAAAATTTGAAGCCACCTACTAACGTAAAGGAACTACAGAGGTTTCTTGGTTCTGTAAATGTTTATAACAGATTTATTGATCGGTATGCAAAATTAAGACGTCCTTTAAATGATTTGTTAAAGAAAAACGCTAAATGGGATTGGTCAACAAACTGTGAGAAAAGTTTTGAAGCCTTAAAAAAAAAAAAAAAAAAAAAAGTATTCAAAATTTCTAAGTGTTGAGTTTGGAACCCTGAATACTCGACATAAAGTCTATCGTCTATCCTTTTTTCTTTTATGCTTCTACCAACCTTTCTCTGTCACCCGCTTCTCTTAGTCATTGAAGAAGTCCCCAAGTCCGAGTGTGTGCGGTGTAAGTAAAACTGCACCTTTTTTCTTTGTATTTACTATACCCCATACCTGTGTGACGGTACTTCTGTTTCACAGCTATGGTTTTCGAAATTTTCTACACACTACGCACATTTTTACATTTTTTTTTTACATTGCCTTTACATTAAATAAATTTACTCCATTTTGCCAACTGCATTTTGCCAACTATTTTGCCAAGTTATTTTCATTCCATTCACTTTATGCCATGCAAGCCAAAGCCATAAGTATTTGCCAAAGGAAATGAATGTCAGCCATGTTTATTCCATTTTGTTTAATTATATTACTATATTGTTGTACAGTATTATTGTATCCCACCTAGGTTGTAAATATTACTTGTGATAATTTGAAAAAATTTATGCGCACTCATTGTTTTATTTTTATTGTAAGATTTTCGTGCTATTGCATCATTATGTTTTGTCAAATTTTAGAAACTGTATCCTGCCTCTCAAGTATTGTACAACATAACTCCAGATTCTAGCCAGAAAAATTTAAGATGTCTAAACTTGAAAATTAGATTAGTTCGCAGTTTTAAGATTAGGTTGCAAGGACGTCTGACTCGCAAGTGAGAGACTGGCCACCTCAATGATATTGCTCGTCAGACTTCTTTTGCCGGGGGGGATATTGTAATGTATAAAAAGGTAATTTGGGTTTTACTAGTTTGGGTATTGTTCAAGCGGGTACTTTCACTGTAAGTTTTACTTTCCTGTCATACTTGCCACGCGCGCTCTGGAGCTATGTTTTATTTATTTTGTTATTTGCCAGACATCAGGCCGTCGATTCTAAGTTCTTTAGATGTACACGTGTCCCCACGCCTTTGTAGCCCCGGATGCGGGTCATTGTGGGAAATGTGTGTGGTTCGATCAGAGATAAGAGAGAGGAGGAGTTGTGTCTTCGCAGACCACGTGGTGTGGTAAGCGTAAATACTCCCGCACATCGAAAATCGGGGGACTTCTGCCACTGGAACTGCTTCATGAGTCCACGCTGATTCTTGTACCCGTCTCCCCTCCCCTCTTCTCATTCTAAATTGTAACTTAATTGTAATGTTCAATAAACCATATTACCTGCCTTAACTCTGAAGCTTACTTGAAATATCTGACGTCTCATATATATATTCAAAGAAATATCAGATTTTTTCTAGTCAATAAAAGAATCTTCGTCGGAAAGAATGTCGTTTCAATAAAACTGAAACATCGCAAATGCTGCTCCTGAGTTAACACAAAACTGAATTCTATCAACAACTGTTCATTCTTTGTGAGTCTTCATTGAATGTCGCATTTCCCAGTCATGCGACCAATTATAGAATATTTTACTATATTATTTACATCCATTTGAATAATATTATTACCTGTCCTTGACAGAATAGAAAGCCAATGAGATTATTTTTTTCTTTTGGCTTTAGTAGTGGGCAGTGCCTATAAACGGCCAATAAGACTTTTTTTAATGACTTTAGGTTTAGGGAAGACTGGCAGTCAATCCTTTAAGATTGTTTAAAACTGTTAATGTTAGTCACCTATATGTGTTAGGTATTGAGCACGAGTTTTTTGAACGATTTTCATATTTTTAAACAATCCATACTAGTACTTCAAAATCGAGGCTGAGCGGTCAAGTCAACCACTCAATGTACAGAGGTGTGAATTCTGAAATTTGCGAGAATCCATTTAATATTGAGTGCGTATCCCCTTGTTTTTTATTAAAGATTGGATACGTCTTGACATTCTTTGTACGAGTTTTGGCAATGAGGTTGCGTTTCGTTGTTAGGGTGGCAAATTTAGATGTCTTTCTATGAGACCCTTCTTGTTTGGGAAGTTGCATGCATTTCAAAGATTGCCTATTGGATTCATATCTGGACTGTTTCCAGGCCATGGAAGAGTTTTTATGTTTTTCTTCACTGATTTTGCTTTTTTGCACGGAGCTCCATCCTGCATGAATATGAAGTCCCCATTTGAAAACTAGTTTTTTAATTCAGTCGTTGTTCAAGCAATTTTTTATACTGATACTGGTTAATCATGCCCTCTACACTGTATAAACGTCCAGTATCATGAACAGACATTGCACTCCAAACCATTACTTGGATAAGATATTGAACCCATTATGCTATGCATTTTTGGGAAAATTCTTCACTGGTACTTCTCCTTGCATACTCACTGCTTTCTTCTGATATCGTAAATGTTGATTCATTAGAAAAACATGCCTAAGAGATGTAATTTGTGGAGAGATATAAAGAAATTTTTAATCAGCTTCATTAAACAGTTCTGCATCTAAAGTCAGTATGCAAAAAGCACGATTTCAGGAAAATAAATGAGCACCTTGAATTCAGCTGATTAATTAGAGGGAAATTAGAATGCCTCACTTTGCTCCAGTCATTTCTTAATTCTTGCACAACATCTGCCCACGAAAATCTCTTTTTTGCCATAGAAGATTTTAGTTCAGTCTTTTTTCGAGGAAAGACCAGCATTCAATCCAACTGAGTTTTAAATGGATTGAAGAATCACATTCATTGACTCCGTACGCTTGCAGAGAGATTTTTAGTCCATGACTAGTTGCTTTTCAGTTCTTGCAGTCAATTTACTTTTCCTTCCACATTTCCCTACTCTAGAATTTTCATATTCACATTAGAAGTCCAATCATCTTTTTATTCTACACACAGATGCTTGAGAAATTTTTCCTTTTTTAGCGATTTTGTGTTGTAATAGTGAGAAATATCCCTTGCTTAACCCATAATCATGCAATAATCCTTTGACAAACGAAAAAAAGCAACCAATTATAAACTAATCAAAGCTGCCTAAAGAATTGTTTTAAAAATAAAATAATACCAATGAAAAGAGAAGAAAAGAAAATACTAGCTCAGCAAGACGATGATTTAAAAATTTTATTTTAAATTCGTTTGTTCATCCAATAAATTCTTTATGCAATGCAAAAAAAAAAAAAAAAAAAAAAAAATTCATTACTGTGGATCAAATATTTTTCTTTTTAAAAAATGGCAACATTTAACAAAATTATCTCCCTAAAACTATTCTAAAGGGGGTACCAATGGATTGGATTAACAAAACAAATAACCTTTTGTGAAATATCTATATCAAGTATATACAAAATGAATCAATAAAAACTGAAAAAAAATGACAATTATTCTAATAATTTTCACACCTGTGCATTCCACTGGCACAGATACTGATTTATCTATATTTATTGAGGATTTAAGTTTTGCTTTTTCCCCCTTGGATATTACCTAATTTCCTTGATTGAAAAGCAGTTAATAAAAGTAAACAGAAAAGAATTCAGTCAAGCAAGCACACAGAACAAGAGCGCTTTTCGAGAGGAAATTTTTCACTTAAAACAATAGAGACCTACCGAAAGGAACTGCATTTTTTTTCTTTCTTTTTCTTTTTTAAATTTACATTCACGAATATTTCTCTTTGTTAAAATTTTCATGAATGGCCATTTTTTAAAGTGTCCAGCAGCTATTGGTCCACCTGAAATGCGCAATTATGGTTTGACCACCTGCTATTCCAGTGAATGAGAAATGATTCAATCTCCGTTAGAAAAGCGAAAACATGCGTAGAAAAAAGTTATAATTTCAAAAGAGGTAAATTTCGTCAATTTTACTGAGCGCCAATGAAACATCCATGCATAGGTTTCATACAGGGACTGATTTCCGAAAGGGCATTCGGGGCGAGCGCCCGGGCCCCCAAATTACATTTCAAGTTTAAATATTTGCAAATTTTGATTTTAATTTAAAATGAGAGAGATAGAAACTAGTTTTTTGAAAAGTAATAGTAATAATAACTACTCTTACTATTTCATAGCGTTTGCATTATGTCATCAACTTTCTTTAGTTAAACGGGATATAGTCTCGTGCAATTATTCAGAGCAAATTTATCATTCAGCGTGGCCTATATGCAGTGATGTACGCTGATCACGAGTCATTCCATAGAGCTGATATTCGATCGGAACATATAAAGCGAAACTGCTTCCTAAGTGGCGCAAAGTGAAGTACGTCGTGAAATTTACGATTGAATATTAAGTAATATAGTTGAAATAATATTATTTTTGAACTACGACATTTCACCTTGAATCTTGATTCAATAATCATTTTTATACTGTTATAATATTCTTCTTTGTATGGTTTGGTTTGATACGAAAGTTGCTTTGTAGGATTTAAGAAAGTTTCCGTAAGAGGGGCCTCCAATCAAGCTTATGCCCTGGGCCCCCGTCTCTGCAAATCGGTCCCTATCAGTACAGGGAAACGTGCAATACACCTTAAGCATAATGTAAAGGATTCACATTTGTGTGAATCCTTTACATCCTTCTACTCTTGTGTACTATCTCAGCGTATTTCTGTCTGTCAGTCTGTCTCTTTCCTTTTCTGTCTTGTCTTTTTGTTAAACGACCGACGAACAGATGTTATAGGGAGCTGGTACACGTAAAGCCTGTTCTCAACTCCAATGTCCTCCATGTTAGATTGATAATTCTGGGGGTGCCAGTCCTGGTGCGGGGTCTCTCATCTGCGGCTGGCTCCAAATTATGAGACTACGTACCACAGGAGTGTAGCAGAAAGCCCATACTCTGCTTCCAAATTATGAGACCACGTACCACAGGAGATGAGCAGTAAATCCACTCTAAAGTGTCCGCTCTTCCTCCTGTGGTACAAAGCAGTAACTTAGTAAATTCTTAATATTATTTGTACTCTTGTGTTCCATCTTTCTCTCTCTCTCTCTCTCATTTTCTGTATGTTTTTTGTTAAATGAGCGATGGATACCTCTGGGGGATGCCGATCCAGGTGCGGGGTCTCTCATCTGGAGCTGTTTCCAAATTATGAGACCACGTACCCAGTGATGTGGGGTGGGTAAATACCCACTGGGTAGGTAAATATTTTTTGGGTATTTACCCAAGGCCTGGGTAAATACCCAGAAACTGGGTATATTCAACTTAAAATGGAAGAACTGTTCTTAACAACATTTATGATTAATACCAATTAGATTTCTATTATTGTTCCTTTTTTGTAATACAAAGTTCTTAATGTTAATTTGAATACTTTATATGAGTATTTTTGTTGTGTTTTTTTAATCATTATTAATTGTTTGATTATTTGGCATAAACTACTTTATCAGTCATACCGCATTTTTTTCACTAACATTAATAATGAAGGATGTTTTATGCTAGTCCTTAAATTGTTTTGTGCAAGTGACATTTTTGGCAATATTTTTAATGTGTTACATGATTGATTAATATACTTCTTACCTTATTTTAAGTTTACTATTATATCCCAGAGCTTATTTTATGTTTATTATTTTTAAACTGTGATAGTTTATAATGGTTAGTTATTGAAGGGAAGAGGAGATTATATGCATCTTGTGATTGATTAATTGATCACTCAAATAAAAATTACATGCAAATAGTTAAAAAACTAGTAGTTATAAGTAATAGGTTTAAAAACATATTTTTACGGTAAATTTAAACTTTTATGAATATTTCAGATGGATGAACAAAATATTTCTATTTAAAAAAATCATTAATACCAATTTTTTTATAATAAAATTTCCGTTTAATGAATTTTTCAGAATTACAGATTTGATTTTCGGTCTCCTGAGATTCAGATTCGTAATTCAGATTTTACTTTCGCACATATTTAGTTGAATTTCTCTCCTTTTTTTTCAAACTGTCAAATACATTGCTCCTTCTTATTATTCCTATTTACAATTTTTTTCCAACAGTTATATTTATAGGCTATATTTAATCAAGTATTTTATTCAACATGTATCATATAACTTCTTTTCATAATTATATTTTTTTTTCAGTATTAAAAAGTTGTAAAGGGTTCCTAAGTTTCTCGTTTCTCTTTCTTTATACTTTATGTGTGTGTGTGTGTGAATATCCTTACCCACCAATACAAGCTTTTTTTAAACAATAGTGTTAATTCAAAAATAAATATCCAGGTAAATACCCATTTTGGGTATACACCCGGGTATTTACCCTGGGTATTTACCCTTGAAAATAAATAACCGGATATTTTAAATCACTGCACGTACCACAGGAAAGTAGCAGTAAATCCACTCTTAAGTGCCTGCTCTTCCACCTGTGGTGCAAAGCACTAACTTAGTAAATTCTTAATATTATTTGTACTCTTGTGTTCCATCTCTCTCTCTCATTTTCTGTATGTTTTTTTGTTAACTGAGCGATGGATACCTCTGGGGAATGCCGATCCAGGTGCAGGGTCTCTCATCTGGAGCTGGTTCCTAATTATGAGACCACGTACCACAGGAGATTAGCAGTAAATCCACTCTTAAGTGCCTGCTCTTCCTCCTGTGGTACAAAGCACTAACTTAGTAAATTCTTAATATTATTTGTACTCTTGTGTTCCATCTCTCTCTCGCTCATTTTCTGTATGTTTTTTGTTAAATGAGCGATGGATACCTCTGGGGGATGCCGATCAGGTCAGGAAAGTCCAGAAAAGCCTGGAAAATGCAAATTGGGTCCAGAAAATTCTCCGAAATTATAAATTTTTCTTCGTCTAAAAATTTCTTGTCAATTTTTAAAAATCTCTTCGGAGTTCAGAGAATGAAAAATGTTGATACAGATGATTTATTTTTAAATAGAATGAGAATGATTGAGAATGTTTATGAGGTATGTGGTGCTCATTCCTGTTTCACATTCTGTAGTGAGGTGTTTCTTGTGACAGAAGACCCAAAAAGCTCTGTCTATGACCAGTGATAAAATATAGAAATTTTCACTAGTATTGCTCGTTATTCTTGCAGATTTAAAGTTTAGTCAACTGAACGATAACACTTTGTTTGAAATTCGGCGTCTACGTTTAATATTGTCATTTAGATATACCACGTAAGTGCTGCCGTTAACACCAGTAGTATTGGTCCCTACAGAGAGAGAGAGAAAGAGAGTCAATGATAGTGAAATCTGAACTAACTGCAGTATCTTACTTGAAACTCATAATAATTTTTTGTCTATCTAACTTAAGTACATCCATCATTGTATTGCAGTTGAAAATTTATATCAAGTAAGTCATGGAAAAATATTACAATATAAAAAGGGGGTTATACTGTTGAGGAATTTCCCAAAATAAACTACATCTATTCTCAAGAATTTTTTTCCGGGAGCTCCCTAAAGTCTGTAAAAAGTCAGGAAATTGGCTTTCATAAATTGAGTAGACACCCTAATATAGGAAATATGCAATCGATGCCCTTAAAAGCTAAATGCATAGGATTCAATGAATCATCCTGTTAGAAATAGGCTGCAGCTCCACGTTTTTAGCAGTGCAGCACAAAACCATCTCTCAGAGAGTGCAATAAACAGCGAGTAGATTTTTGTCAGATGCTTACATTCAATCCTATCTTATGCAACATTGCATGGAATAAGATTTTGAAGATGCCAGCAAGAAATACTGTGAACTTTTCATAAGGTGGCACCAAAAATGATTCAGCTCACTGCAAAATCTTAAATATGGGTCACAACGCTCATTGCTGTTACAGTTCTCTTCTCTTAATTAAAAGAAAGAAAGAGAGAGAGAATCAATGCTGGAGAGAGTATAGGAAAAAAACAGTGCTTCACTTTTTTTATAACAATTCTGAAATTTCATATGTAACCTTAAAATACACTTGAGAGATGAGAAGCAATAAAGAAGTCCAGCAGTGGCCTAGTCGCTAAGCTCCATTCCCATAAGAACACGGAAAGAGAAGCAGAACCGTCTTGGCCCGGCAACGTTGCCCTATAAAATGACCCACATTTGTGGCCCTTGTTATGATCAATCCTCCAGTAGGCCGCCGACCCGCCCAGTCAAAAGATAAAAAAAAGAGTAGAAAAGACTCCAAAAGTAATAATATCTCAGTTACCAATCCATTTTTTAAATAGTCCGAGCTCAAGTGACCACCAGAACAGTTGATAATGCGAATCCTTTCGAACCCCAACATTGCCCATATGCCATATTCGCCCCTGACTAGAATTCAAATGATTCGGCAGCAGTTGTCTTTCAATCCTCTCGGCAGCATGTTTTGTTATTGCCTCTCATTGTTTAATGAACCAAGAGCCAGGATTGACTCAACATACTGGCCAACTGACTTGTCACTTCAATTATTGGGTGCTTGGACCTTTTGCTTTGTATACAACATTGACTCGTCTTTGTTTCTGGAGTTCAAAATGATTTTTTTCACAACCAGTTGTTTTCAATCGTTTGCTTTCTCTATTTCTCTTCATAACGCACTTCGATTTCCTCTTATCCCGTTGGGTCATTTTTTGGGGGTCTATGCCCTTTTGATATAGAAGCTTTTGACCAACCTTCAGTTAAATACGCTTTAGAGTATTTATTTATTTGCCAAGAGAGGACAGCTCGCGTCACTGAATGGGTCGCTTAGAGCTACCTATACGTCCTTCCCGGAATTTCCCGCCACCATTTGGAACCTCATCAGAAGGTGGGGGACTTCTGAATATGGGCACCCCTCGGAAACGGCTAGCGACCGCCGTGGGGACTTTCGGAACCACGGATTGAACGTGCACGCTTTAGAGTATGTCCTTATTACGCTTCCATTTGATATTTTGAATTCATGAGAAAGGTCAAATACTTGCAACCATTTTGTTGCATAGACACTTTTAAACCCACTTATAGTTTCGGATGACACCTGAAAACAAAAGCAACCCGTTTAACATAGTCCAAACAATCCTGAATTTGAATATTAGAGTCGTTTACTTTGACATTTACTTTTTGAGAGGTATTAGTGAATGTTTTCTATAATTACAATTCACGTTTTAGGGCATGGTGGTTATGTCACTGAAAATGGTAGACGGCCGAAGTGTGGAGGTCTCGGTTTCGGGTACAATCGCGTGGCTGTCGATCGAACGGTCTGGAGTTTTGGTAGGTTTTCTCCAGATGTAACGTGAATAAACGTTAGAACCCCTCCGAAAGTCCTCCTACGAAGGCACCCCCCCATCCATGGCAGATCGCCCTAGCGTATAACGTTCCCACAACCACATAAAACATCAAGTTCAAGGATCCTGAAAAGTGACAGGGGACAAGTCGATGGGTCACTGTGTTTATGTGGGAAAAAAAAATGCAATTTGTCTCATAGGAGGCTTGTAAAATTAAAAAAAAACAGCAATATCTTTAAAAATGTCAGCGTGATTTAAAGTGATGTTTTACAGTCTCAGAAAAGTAGTACACTGAGCTTTATCACCATTCGGTGGATTGGACTATCTTCTGATTTTTAAAATCTTTTTTGAGTGGAAATAAATAGGTATCCTGCACTCGAAAGAAATTTTACGGTAGTAATTTATAGGTAACTTCAGAGGACATAACCAGATAGGCTTACGTTATCTCTTTTTCTCGTGAAATAGGGGAAGGGGGTGTACCTTGGAGGCACATTGTTTGTGCAGCCGCCAGGAGAGATAAATTTAAACTAAAATATTAGTTGCATATATTTATTACTAGAGGCTCATGAGAAGTTGTTCTATGACTGATCAACACACGTTGCTGTTGTAAAAACCGAAGTTTGTTTTTAGCATCAAAAAGTTACATTTTAAGGACATAACTGTGTTCTTCCACAACTGTAAGCATTAAATTTTGTTTTGAACTAATAATCACAAGTTTAAAAGCATGTTTTCAGCTGCATTTATGTATATTTGAAAATGATTAACTCTTAACATTATGAGGTATGGAAGCCATTTTGTAAAACACTTGCTTGTAGTGTACCTTGGAGGTAGCTAATGTTGTGTACCTTGGAGGTACCACCAAGGTACATGTTGGCGCATGTGTGCCAACGAACGGTCCCTGCTTTCGCCAACTGGCGAGAAGAGCCAGAAGCTGTTTGCACAGCAAGAGAATGAGCCGTGGGTAATAAGTGTTCTATCTAATTGAAGCCCACAATTAAGACAAAGTGAAAATTTCTGCTTGTAAATAAGAACGTGTACATAGAATATTTTAATCTAGAATAAAAGGTTGAAATCTACTTAACAGTAGTGGTCCGTTGAATTTAAATAAATAATACTAACATTTCTGGTGCGCGGAGCCGGAGGGCATATGGTGCAGCAATATATTTGAAAACCAAAACAAGGAATGGAATTTCAGTTAAGCTTTTGACTTCAAAAAGTCGTGTAGCCCCATTACACGGTGTAACCTTGCCTAGACTGGAACTGCTTGGAGCTTTGGTCGCTGCTCGATTGACATCCAGGGTGAAGGAGATCGTTGAGCCCAAAAGGTCCTGTTTGCAATATCACTGGACGGATTCCTAAATCGTTCTCTTTTGGATAAAAGGCGCAAAAACCCGATGGAAACAATTGGTAGCTAACAGAGTCCACGAAATAACAAAATTAACAGATCCAAACTCTTGGTACCATTGTGCAGGCAAAAAAAATCCCGCGGACTTCCTCTCTGGTGGAATGAGTGCTGTGCTGACTGTCTAGTGACCAACTCCAAGTGCAGGACAGGTGCGGAATTTTTGACAGATCCTGACTTTCCCCAAGATTTTCAGCCCATTGTTCCTGAACTGAGTCTCACAGAAAATGAAAAAGAGACTGTAGTGCAAGAAGAGAAAAAGATGCTTAAAACAGAGAACAATATAGAGACAGTCTTGCTGAATAATGATTCCTGTAGCATTATTGACAAACTTTTAGAACTTTCTAATAATTATTATAAAATTAATGATATCTTGTCTTATATTTTCAGATTTATTTTCAACTCTCGAAACAAGATCAAAAGAGTTGGTCCTTTGACCCTTCAAGAAATTAATGAAGCTGAAACCTTTATAATTAAACATGAACAAAGACCCTTAGTCGACAAGAAGGGTTTCCCTAGCTTAGCTAATTTGTCTCCCTTTATAGATGATAAAGGCATTGTTCGTGTAGATGGCCGACTGGAAAATGCTTCGGTACCATATTCCCCAAAACATCCCGCGATTTTACCGAAGGGTTCTAAAGTAAGTAAAATTTATTTTGAAACTTTGCACAGAAGATTGTTCCACGTCGGACAGCAAGGTTTATTGAATGCTGTGCGTTTAAAATTTTGGCCTATTAGTGGTCGCAGCATGGCAAGGAAAACTGTTCATCAATGTGTGACGTGCTTTAAATGCAAGCCCATTCTTTCTACTCAGATTATGGGCAACCTTCCAAATGATAGAGTAAATATCTCACCTCCATTTACTATTACTGGCGCTGATTTGGCTGGTCCCTTTTTAGTGAAATACAAAAATCAGCGTAAGGGTATTTTGAATAAAGTATATATTTGTGTGTTTATATGTTTCTCAACGAAGGCCACCCATCTCGAGATATTATCCGATCTGACTTCCGATGCTTTGATAGCAACACTCAAGCGCTTTATTAGTAGACGTGGCAAATGCTCTATTTTAGACAAGATTTATACAGACAATGCTACAAATTTTGTAGGGGCGAACTCAAAATTAAAAAAGTTTTATAAGTTAATTAATTTTCCGGATGCGACTATGGCGAATTTCTTCACTTCAGAGAATATAGATTGGAATTTTATTCCTCCCAAATCCCCTCACTTTGGCGGAATTAGGGAGGCCGGCGTAAAGTCCGTAAAACATCATCTTAAGAGAACTATTGGGGATTTTCACTTTACGTACGAGGAGTTCGAAACAATTGTAATTCAGGTAGAAGGAATTCTTAATTCTAGGCATCTTACTCCATTAAGTGATGATTCTGATAATTTCGATGTTTTGACCCCTGGTCATTTTTTGATAGGGAGACCTATCTTGGCAATTCCTGAACCATCTTTGGTTGATGTTAACGAAAGTCGTTGGCAAAAAATAACAAAAGTTGTGCAATTAATTTGGAAAAATGGAAGTCAAATTATTTAACGACCTTACAATCTAAATCAAAATGGATGGTTGAGAAAAATAATGTAGAGATTGGACAAATATGTATTTTCATTGCTTATATTTGATTTATGATATTTCTTTATTATTTCATATTTGAGTTGTATTCTTTAATTGTTTATTGTTCTTGAAGTTCTAGTGTTCTTAAAGTTCTTGCATGTGTACATGACAAGGCCGGGCGGGATGTTGGCGCATGTGTGCCAACGAACGGTCCCTGCTTTCGTCAACTGGCGAGAAAAGCCAGAAGCTGTTTGCACAGCAAGAGAATGAGACGTGAGTAATAAGTGTTCTATCTAATTGAAGCCCACAATTAAGACAAAGTGAAAATTTCTGCCTTGTAAATATGAACGTGTACATAGAATATTTTAATCTAGAATAAAAGGTTGAAATCTACTTGACAGTAGTGGTCCGTTGAATTTAAATAAATTTATTAATAATTATGAGTAAAAGTTGTTAGAAAATATTTCTTTACTTTAATAACCGAAGTTCTGGTCAAATAGGCCTAAATATAAATTCAAAAGCAAAGTTATTTGAGCTTAATATTAGACAGTCAATAAATATTTAATAAACATATTAATAATTATTTATATATTAATGTTCCATGAATAATATTTTTTACAATTTTTTAACACTTTGCATTTTTAGAAAAATTTGGACTTTGCATTTTTGAAAAATTATCATTTCGCATAAGTTTAGATCACCTGAACGTGGAATAGAATTAAATGGGTTACACATAAAAGAGAAGATATTAAACAGTGGTTATTTTTATTTGACTAAACTTTATTTTATGCCTAAACTATTCCAACTTTATTATTATAGTTATATGAACAACTTTATGTTTTAAAAACTGTCTATTTAAAACTAATTAGTCTGATATTAGCCCAAAGTAGCCTATGGAAAGTCAGATTACTGTAAACAAACAATAAACCAACTTTTCTTCATGCTGTGTAGTACTTCGTCTGTTAAAAATAAATACCTCCAAGGTACACCACTTGGTGTACCTTGGCTGTATTGTAAGCTATTTTTTAAATAAGTAAAAATGAGTATAGAAATGTATTTGGATATTTTATAAAAATATATGTAACTCCTGATATCGTTAAATTTATGGAAAAAAAGTTTTACTTGTAAAAAATGTGTTACCCCTAATTCATATTTTGAGTCTTTCAGATTCAGACTATTCTATAATAGATGAAGTGAGCTTACTACTCTATCTTGCTGAAGAACAGCAGCCTCTTATGCTCAGAAACAGTGGCGATCCAGAATTTTTTTTTGGGAGGGGCAAAAAGCCCCTCCCCTGGATCCGCTACTGCTGAAAAACATAATAGTCTGAATGCTGTTCGTGGCCATCCAACAGATTTGAAGAGCACAGCCATAGAATAACTCCTATTCAGCGGTTTTTCATTGGAGTGATTTCATTTTCTGTCGGGTACAATAGCACAGACAGGGTGTCCACCGGCGACTCAAAAGATTGGGCGACTTTTTGGGTCAAAGAATGTCCCTTTCATGCTGTTTTCAAGTTTTGGGCTTCTTGTGCCTTACACCAGGCGACTCATTTGAAAATAAGATTTGGGTTTTTGTCGGTTTCCTTTTCTTTTCAAAGTCGTTCGTCCAACAGTAGAATTGAGTTTTTTAACCGTACTATAAAAATGAATGTACTATACGCTCTCTTATAGTATAAAGTTTTTTAATTTCTTATTTTGTTCATTTCCTCTGAAGTTAAGTGACGTAAGTTTATTTTTTCAAGCTAGATGCAAAAACGCTACTTTTTTGACTACTAAAATTAAGAAAATGACTACTAAACTGGCAACTTTTTTTTTTATGTCGGTGAGGCTACTCGTGACACTATTTTCACCTCCTAACATGAGTGGACACCTTCATAGACTATATTAGGATGAGGTAATGAAGCAACATAACTGTAGGCGCTTCGAACCGAGACAGCCTTCGACCGTAATGCTGTGGAAACGTACACACAAAAGGGGACTGTTTCCCGTAAAACTTCTCGGCTCCAATGCCAAGCATTTATAAATTCATACCTCTTGGGGGTGCCAATCCAGGTGCGGAGTTTCTCATCTGGTAGTGATGTAGCTGTAAGTTTTAACCCGTTAACGCGCAGTGATCCCGCTCTGGGAACACCAAACCCTGACGTTTTGTCAGTTGCCAGTCACGAAGAATAGATTTGATTTCTATAAAAATAGTTGCGTGTGACCTAGCTCCACGAAAATCATTTACTTTTTAGCACGTCATTTCCCGTAAAAATATTGTCAGGATTCTTTTGAACAGCACTGACATCTGCTGAAAAATGGAAGAGTGCGAGAACAGCTGGATAGATTGCCCCATGCTGAAAAAAGGGCAGCCGCTGCCATATCACTCGACTGAACGACCCGCAAGATGGAGGACGATCGAAACGTTCATCGCGTGCCACAGATCGAGAGACCCTTTTATGACGACAGCTGGCTGTGCGGGCACAGCCAGCTGTCATCAGCTGGCCCTTTTTTGACGGCCAGTAATGGCCGTCAAAAAAGGGTCTCTCGATCTGTGGCACGCGATGAACGTTTCGATGGTCCGCCATCTTGCTGGTCGTTAAGTCGAGCGTTGGCAACGGCTGCCCTTTTTTCAGCATTGGGAAAGGGTTGCGCCTCAAAGGGCACAGAGCTGAGTAAAATTTACAAGCATCAAAGTTATGTGAGTGAATGTTGAATCGAGCAATGAAAGCTTAAGCCAAACAAAAATTACTTACAGAAAACCGATACAAAAAGTTTTGCGTTGTTAATAAGAATTTTTTTAGTTATTTCTCATTGTTTAGGACAGCTGGCAATCGACAGCTCTATACATTTTAAAAACAGAGTACGATATATTGATATATATATAAAAAAAAAAAAGTAAACAACACTGAACCTCATGTAAAGAAATGCAGAAAGCTTAATTTGCCGTTAATATAACAGCTCATTTGTATAATGGAAACATTAAGTCTACGTGACATTTATTTTTAAGCATATTTAAGTAATTGAGGCTCTGAATTTTAAATTCATAAGTTAATAACAAAGTAAATACATGATGCAAAGAGACTTACTTTTTACATTTTTAAAACTACAGCATCAGGGCTAAGTTCAGTACGTATCCGTTGCAGATTTATACGAGTTTAATTTGCAGTTAAATTTCATCTAATCCTTCATCAAGACACTAACTCTATAATCCAGCTAAAACACTACTGAATATAATTATATGGTTTAACTAGCGAATGCAAAACAAAACAAACGAGGAGCGAGGAAGGGACCCGGGTCGAGACGTCACATCGAGTAGGTAGAAGATCGGGCCCTACCTCTAGCCTTCGGTATAGTGAATACTTTTATAGTATACTGAACATTTTTTCATCATTTCAACACTAAAATGCTTGAATACAAATGCGAGAATCCCCCCCACCCCCTTCCACGTATTAAAGTACTCGTATGTGCCTCCATACCGAAGCACCCACATAGATTTGACCTCAATAAAGGTTTCCGTTTAAACCTTACAATGTAAGACTCCTAATAAACAAATTAAGCATTTTAGTACTGATATAATGCAATAAAGTTCAGTAAGCTGCATGGGCACCGGCAGCATAGGGCAAGGGGGGCATGGACCCCCTGGATTTTTATATGCAAATATACGTTACGTTAGTCTTTGCCTCCCCCCCTTGAGGAGTCTGGCATAATCATCCGATGGGCATAATTGGATAGGGGTGCAAATTTTACGCCTCCTAGTGTAAGTCACTGTGATGGGGTTATCGGCTATCCTTACACCCTTGCTGGAACTCAGCACCCAAAGTAATTTTTTGTAAGCTCTTAAGCTGGAAGCACCCACACATTAAAGTTTTTTTTAGCCCAATCTCCGAACTTCAAAGTATGAGTTGTCACTGAAATTAATGTGGATGCGGAGCACCCACAGAATTTTTTCAGTGGGTGCTAGAGCCCCGGAGCACGCACATTGTAGTCGGCGCCGCTGGTCGTATGGCGAGTTACAGGTAGAGGTCTGCGCCGCCGCGCCACGCCGCCGGGCATTTGTACCGTGCCGCCGCCGCCGAGGTTTAGGCCGGCGCGCCGTCGAACAAGGTTGGTGTTACACCATCGCGTACTTAAAAAAAAAAAAAAAAAAAAAACTGTACCTAAACTTTCAGTTGCTTATTTTTGTTTGGATACTTCTTAACGCTAGTAACTTGTAAAGATACAATTTAAATTTTTTGAGTCAATGGTGTAATTTGATTTCTTTAAAAACTGTTTAAAAATTGCATTATACCTCAATACCTCAAAAAAAAAAAATACTTTTAAGCAAATAATGTAGCATTCGTATATTGATAACTAAATGATAATTGATAACTGTGAATGTGCTTATAAACAACATAAACCTACCTGATTTTGATAAAATCTACTGTTTCAGTTTTGGTGCAGAAATATTTTTTTAAAGTGTACCACAACGGCAAGCTCAGAATCTGTAGTCCCACCACTGACCGAGCTCACAGCGCTCTGAATTGGGAGACGGAAGGGGCCTAGTTCAAAACCCGGCAGCGTCCGCCGACTTTATCGTTCGAATTTTTTTCTCTGGTTTCCTTCAAAACTTAGCGTAGATACGCGTTAGGACCCCTTAGAAAGACCCCTACGGAGGGCACTACTCTAGAGATGAGTTTCAGCTCATTTTTTAAATCCCGAGCTCGAGGACTTAATTCGAGCCCGCCCAAGTGATATTATTTAAGTCGGAGCCCGATCTAGAAATTTCAGCTAATCTTCTCTACTTATTATAAAAGAAGGTGTCTGTGTGTGTGTGTGGGTGTGTGTGTCTGTCTGCAGCGTTACGGACAAACGGCTACACCTAGAAACACCAAATTTCGTATTCGGGAAGATGTAAATATGTAGTTGTGCACCTCGAAGCGATTTTTTCAAAATTCGACCTAGATTTTTTTTTATTTTATGTTTTATGCGATTTTTGGCATTTTTTCTCACCTAATTCGTAATAACGGCGGAAATTACGCTCGCATCAAAACGGCATTTGTATCATCGGATAGAGGAGAAAATTTTCTTTTAAAAACAGTTTGTTCTGAATACTTAACCTGATTTACCGATTTTTAGGAATTTTTTTACTAAACATCTGCTTCGCGATTTTTTTTCGTAAAATAATTTTAAAACTGTCGCATCTTGAATTCTATCCGTCATAACTTTTAGATATTTTGACAAATCGTGAAACATTCTTTTCTCCCTCTTTTAAAATAAAAACGAAAAAATTATGTAAATTAGATGATTTTTTACGAATTTTAATGCAGCCTAATGTTTAGAATTTAATAGCATCAACGCGATCTTACGCCATTCATTACATTGCGATCACGGCACGAGAATTTATGTTCGGCTGTTGCCACAGAAAGGATTAGAAAAAAGTGTTTTTTCAACCAATCGAGTTTTTAAATGGGATATCAGAATTTCAATTCGCAAGTGAGGATCTATGACGTCAAATGCTTTAAGATACCTAAAAATTACGCCATAATTTTAACTCATTTATTCCAGCTCTATTTTCAACACAGGGAGACGATATTTTGATTAAAATTTACTGTAGAAATAAACTAAGAAATTCACGATTATTATTATTAGAAGTGGTATTTTAATCCGGTGCTTATTTAAAAATTGAAATGTTTTCACGGCGCTGAAAATGTTCATTTTAAAAGTTACAAAGTTCGTTTCAAAGCGCGATATATTAAAATTTTTCTATTTATTATTTTTATTTTTGGCATTTAATTTAGCGCAGGCGTTGCCTAACATACGCATGCAGGTTGCGAGTATAGTTTTATTTTAACGTTGAATTACGTTCCTCCATAAAGGTCACGCAAAGTTTTAATGATACCGTTTGAAAACAATTATGCGAAATATCGAAAGTAACTCCGAAATTAATCTACCGGGGTATCCTTTACGGCAGTCAAACAGTGACGTCATAAATAAAAAAAAATGTGTGAAATTTGTAAACTCTGCAACTCTAACGCCCTGTCACAATTAAAATGGGAATAAGTAGCTCCTCGAGATTACACAGTTTGATGTTTTTCAGGAGACAGGACTATGGAGGATATAAAAGATATCGCTATTGGATATTTAAAATGGCACCCCTTGGATATTTTCTCCCCACAGTAAGATGAAATGGTTTACGGCGCTAAATACGCCAATCTTATAAAACTATGTATAAATTAAATATATATGGAGAGTTTCCTTAATGGCAACCATTATGTGAAATGATTATTATTTATGCTAATGCGTAAATTGCAAAGAATCGCCACAGAATCAAAAGATCCCATTGAGGCCAAATAATCTAAGCTGTTTCTTTTAAGGGAGCCTTGAAGAGGGAGAAGCGAGTATAGATAGTATTAATGTACGTAATAGGTAGTATTATTAGATTTGTAAAGGTAGTATGAATAAATCGCAATGTACCACGTTAATAAATATTTCATGAAATTAAAAGTGTTTATCCTTTTTCAACGGTTGTCTTACACCAACTAAATGAAAAGTAATTCTAATTTGCGTTAATATATCCCGCAGTCATTTCAACAGAGGAGATTACTTGAACTTTTTTAAAAATGAAATTCTGTTTTGTCACATGCAGATATGATTTTAGTAGTAAAATATTCCCTTCTTCCCGTATGAAGAGCCGGTGCGCAGCTATTTTAAAAACATCTCTTGAAAATAGCATAAATGAATTCAGAAGACCTCAAAACGTGTAAATACACCAAAATCTCGAAGTCGAATTTTTTTCATGATTGCAATACTTTCCTTATATGGTACATTTTCGGAAAGAAATAAATGGTGCTCCATTTCATGTAGTGTCTTAGGTATTTAATGCTACAACTTGAGCCTAAAAAACAGTATGATGTAGAAATAAGACATTTTGAAAGCCAGGAGTTCTCTGCAAACTATTAAGCTTTCCACTTTTTTAATAGTGAATGACACTGACGTAGTTTTTTGAGTCATTATACTGCAATGATCAGGTTAGTACTCATGACACAAACTTTACATTAAGAGTCAAATAATTTTGCTCTTTTTTTTTTTAAATTCCACATCACTAATTTCGAATTACACATGTAAGGAAAATTTTCGTTTCCTACTGTGCGAAGAACGGGCACGCAGCTAGTAGATAAATAAAAGACTAACTTCATGGATTGTGCAGCTACTTGGCTGTAATCGTACATCAAGTCTAGTTTTCATAAAAACTCCAGTCTTATACGATCTCATTTCACCTCTAATCTATACACATACTAGCTGCGTGCCCGTTCTTCGCACGGTAGGAAACGAAAAATTTCCTCACATGTGTAATTCGAATTAATTCCAGTGATGTGGAATCTAGAAAAAGCAAAATTATTTCACTCTTGACTTAAAATTTGCGTCATATATGTAATAACCTGAGATCATTTCAATATAATGACACACACAAAACAAACAAACAAACAAACAAAAAAAAACTATGTCAGCATCATTCGGTATCAAAAAAGTGAAAATGGACCGTTTGCAGTGAACTTCTCACTTTCAAAATGTCTTATTTCCTCAGACATGCTGTCTTTTAGGTTCACGTTTTAGCGTTAAATACCTCAGACACTACATGAAATGGACATTTTTTTAATTTTAAAAATACGTCACCCTCTCTTGCAACCCTTTACAAAAATAAAAGAGATAAGAGATAAGACTGCGCTATTTATAAAGGCTTTAAAATTGTTTTTCTAGATTATGCAGTTTAATTTTTCTTCTCACAAATAAATCCAGTATTTATAAATGGAAATTGAGCCAAGCAAAGAAATCGTCTGCTCGCAGGACCCGTTTTTATTTTTTTCAACTGGCAATTTTAATCATTGTTACTGTATCCATGACAACCAAACCGAAATTGATAAGCAGGTGCTACGGAAATGAAAATCCTTCTTTACTTGAAAATTCGTAAAAATTCTCCTAATTTATATTTTTCCTCCGTTGTGTGCTCCGTCTTTTGCCGAAATATAAAAAAGTTATGACAGATAGAATTCAAGATGCAGCAGTTTTAAAAATATTTTACGAAAGTCAGCGTCCAATTTAATTTTATTTGAAAAATTCCCAAAAATCTGCAAATTTGCTTACACAGTCCGAACAAACAGTTTTAAAAGAAAATTTTCTCCTCTATACGATGATGTAACTACCGTTTTCTTGCGAGTGCAATCACCAGCGTTATTATGTATTACGCAAGAAAAATCGCTAAAAATCGCACAAAACATAAAATAAAACATTTTCTAATTCGAATTTCGAAAAAATCGCTTCGAGGTGTGTCGAGACCCGTCTTTGAGAATTTCCGTACAAAATTTGGTAGGTCTACGATCACCCGTTTCGGAGCTACGCCAGACACAGACAGACAGACAGACAAACGGACAGTTTACACTCTGTTTTATTTATATAGATGTGCGCGTCTTTACACATACACCCATTTTCATCCTGCTCTTTTTCAAAAATATTCTCACGCCGCGGCGCGCCGCCGAGTTTCTGAGGTCGTTACGCCGTCGCCGCGAATTTCCGTGGGGCGCAGACCTCTAGTTACAGGGCAAGAAAATTCCATTACTTTTAAACGCGTGAACAAGCACACGTCAAGAAAACTCCCCTCCAGCACTAACTGCTTCACATATAAGGCGAAAGTGAAGCCACGAGATGAACACTGAGGCCGGATACCGACGTCGACTTCCGCCGATCCTGCCGGGGACAAATCCTTCCACGATGCTCAAAATCGAATTCCTTGAAAATAATCTGTCATTTGGCGGGAGTTCTCCGCATTCATTTCGAGGTATCCTGGTCTCGCACTTTTCTCCTTCCAAAATTTTTTCTTCGTATATTATGCTTGAACTTTGACGCAAAAATTCTCTTAAAATATTTCACACCTTTCGGTGTAAAAAAAGGCTCTTTTCAGAGGCTCAAAGCCTTTCGCTACACTTAAAAAGTATCATTCGAAAAATTTCGGGATTATGCGAAGAAATTTTTTAAAAATTTAAATATAAATCGTTATTACTCGAAAAATCTCATCCCAAAATCTTAAAATATCAATAATTTAAGAACAAGTGTAATCTATTTCTAATGATTTGTAATAAATTAGTTTTTATCTATCTATATAAATAAAATTAGACTTTTGTCTGTACATTTCTTGGAATTCAAAAATTTTACGATTTCTATCCGTTTCAAGCACCCGGGAATCCGATGCGACCCTCAAAAAAAAGTCTGTCGTTCTGTCATTCTGTCCGTGACGCTTTTATTGTTTAAGCATCACGTAAAAACGACAGAAGCGAATGATATGGAATTGGGTGTCATGATAGGTTGTCACTCAACTTAAAACATAGGCGTCGAATTTTAAAAAAATCTTGATTAGATTTTGAGATTTTGTGAAAATCCTTTCAAACTACGTAAATTTGTATTCGAGCATCACGTAAAAACTACTGAAGCGATTGAAATGAAATTTGGTATCATCATTGGTGGTCACTCAACTTAAACATTAGGCAGCGTATTTTAAAAGATCTTTTAGATTTTCAGATTTTGCGAAAATCGTTCCAAACTCCTTAAAATTGTGTTCGAGCATCACATAAAAATGACTGAAGTGAATGAAATGAAATTTGGTATCATGATAGGTGGTCACTCAACTTAAAACATTGTCGTCGAATTTTTTAAAAATCTTGATTAGATTTTGAGATTTTGCGAAAATTGTTTAAAACTGCGTAAATTTGTGTTCGAGCATCACATAAAAATGACTGAAGTGAATGAAATGAAATTTGGTATCATGATAGGTGGTCACTCATCTTAAAACATTATCGTCGAATTTTTTAAAAATCTTTATTAGATTTTGAGATTTTGAGAAAATTGTTTCAAACTGCGTAAATTTGTGTGTTCGCACATCATGTAATAACTGCAAAGGTGAAAATGATAGGTGGTCACCTTAAACTATAAGCAACTAATTAAAAAAAATCGATCAGATTTTGAGATTTTGCGAAAATCGTTTCAAACTGAGTGAATTTTTGGTCACGCATTACGTAACGACTAAAGCGAATGATATGAAATTGGGTCACATGATAGGTTGATGCTCAACATAAAGTATAGGTGTCAAATTTTTAAAACATTTTTATTAGATTTTGAGATTTTGCGAAAATTCTCCCAAAATGAGTTTATATTTCTTCAAGCATCACGTAATAACGACTAATACCAAATTTGGTGATAGGATAGGTAGTTGCTAATCTTAATTTATAGGTGTTGAATTTTTTAAATATTTTGATTACATTTTGAGATTTTGTGAACATTTTGAGATTTTGTGGGTGACAGGATAGATTGTCACTCAACTTAAATTCTAGGCTTCCAACTTTTCAAAAATGTTGATTAGATTTTGAGATTTTGCGAAAATTATTTCAATATGCGTCAATATTCGTTCGCGCATCCCATAATGACGACTAAAGCGAATGAAATGATATTACTTAGTTACTCTCTAACCTGTAATATTTTAACAATACATAAAAATTATAACTTCGCTTTCTTTACTTTGGCAACATACTACATCCATTCTGTGTAATCCTACAATGCTGACGAAAGTTCTTGCTTTTTACAAATTTTGCATTCAGTACTAACCCGTCAACGACGTGTACTTCAGCTAGTTCTGAAGTACACGTCTAGTTGTGTAGTGCTAGCTCTGCTCAGCTCTACAACATCCTTAAAATATCATTTATTCTTTTTTTTAAACGCAGTTACCCAAATGAGGGTTTACAACCTATATCGCATAAGCTAAATTGCGTAAATGTTTATTTGTTGCTTGTCGGACATATCAGTTCCTAACCATTAAGGGTAAATGTTTATAAATTTCTAGTTCTTTTAGTTTAATCTGCTGTCCAATTAAACGTAAATTATGCCATTAACACACCCTTAAAAGATTTAAATGAGAATTTCTTAAAGTTTGTGGAAGTTTAATCTGCGTGACAGATTTAATGAGTTTTATTTTTTAAGGATCCGATTTAAATCTACCAATAAATGAATTGAGTGATTAAAATAAAAATTATGTAACTTCTAAAATATTATTGAAAAATGTGAATTTCTCATGAAATGATGAAAAATCCCTTATTTATTAATTTTAATTTTTGACTGGTAATTTTTTTTCCAATTTAACTATGGGATAGCAAATATTTTTCTATGCAATAATCATAAATTCAATATTGTTACGAATTTTCGGGGCAACCCGCTGTTCTGGGGCTTAAAATAGTTCAAAATTCGTATTCTACGCTTCAAATAATTCAATTTTGCTTTTTGTTGCATAAAAATCGGTCCACTAGAACCGGAGATACGAAGGTTTCGGTTTCCCCACTGTTTTTCTATGGATTTCTAGAAATCTCGAGAAATATTGGCCGTAGTCCTTCGATGCCCAAAGTTTCCAAGCTTCGACACTTTGGTCATTTGGCGCGATTTTCCTATGGGACTTGTAAGTTCCTTTTCAGCATTAAAATCACATAATAGCCAAATATTTCTCTTATTACGTAATCAAAATTCCCGCTTTACGTGGAATCTTCGAGAAATAGACTCCTCTGGAAGCTTCTAGCAGCTTCTCCGTCGACTGTAAATGCAAGGTCAGAGGCCCCAGTTCAGTGTAGAGTGAGCTCCCTCCGAGTGCGCATCGAGCTGCCGATGAACACGGCGCGTTGCTCTGTGAACTGTGTGACAGAAGCGGTGTTTTAGCGCTTGTTTACGAAGCTGATTTTTAAGTGCTCTGTGTAAATTCTTCATTTCTGTGTCTTAAGGGATTATGTACGATATCCCTCGCATATTTCCACTGAATTTTGCCTGTGGAAGTGTTGACAGCAAAAATGAATGAATGACAGCATTTGTGAAAGCTTCGGAACTGAGTGGACTCTTAAAAGCACATTACTGTTGGATTGTGTTTGAGAATTTTTACAGATAAATGTTCGACGAAGTTCTAGAAGCCATAAAGTTTGTGTTCCATCCTGACAAGTGGACTTTTTACTAGAACTTTCTACACCAACTGGACTTTAGAACGACGAACCCAGAAACTAGCAGAGTATTTCTGCAACAATATGCATTCATTCAATAAGCTGGGGTGCCATGAAAACAATTTTCCGAGAAAAAAGCACTGCGTAAACATTATGAGATAATGCTACTTTTCAGTAAGTTTTACGGTTTTGAAAGGTTTTATTAAAGATATTGCCGAAGTTATTTAAAAATACACTTTTTTTTATGAAGTTTCTTATTTTAAAAGGTTTTTGTTTTTGTTAATAGCAGTGTTAAATAATTTTGCGAATGCTTTCTCAGAATATTCTCAGAAAGCATCTGCAAGCTTCTGAAAACAGAAAGAGGGATTACCAACCTGTGATCCGCTGGTCGTTTAGTGACCCACACGGCCGTATATAAGGTATGCGGGAGTTCTAGTCCTCCTCTCAGTCTATGAGAAAATGCTAATTTCGGCCAAATATACACCTATAAAGACTAGTTTAATGAGTATAAAAAAATGAATATAACGATCAAAAATTTGTAATACATCTGAAATTTTTAATCCGTTATTTACACTAGAACTGACCGTCAATCAAATTTTACAGTAACAATGGACCCCCCCCCCCCGAGAAAACTATAGGTACGTCCGTGGTGACCCACGAAGCAATTTTATATTGATGACAGACGAGGCCATCCCATTACATTCAGTTATGATGGACGCGCGACGAAAAATAGGCTCCTCGCACAAAAATCTTTGTCTCGTCTTGCAAAATCCCTATATCGTTAAGTTAAAAATGCCTGTTTCGTCTCACAGAAAAAAAGCTGTAAATTTCTCTCTCGTCCCGCATTCATGCCTAGTTTTGACATCGATTTATTCTAACTTTTCGAAAAATAGGCTTCTCTCACAACAGCCAAAAATTCTTTGTCTCGTCTCGCAAAATCCCTGAATCGTTAAGTTATTGCGATGTTTGTCTTCTCTCGCAAAAAAGAGCTATAAATGTCTGTCGCGTCTCGCATTCATGCCTAGTTTTAACATCGATGTATTCTAACTTTTCAAATGATTTCTTTCAAATCATTTGATTCATTTCTTTCAAAAGTAAGCATAGAAATCGACCTCGACATCGCCTCGTCCTCCTCGTCAGAACGATTCAGTTTCAAAGCGCGAACATCGTATATAAATAAATTATGGTCCGAAAGACAGTAACGAATGTCACTTTAAATTCAATAATGCTGCACCCTATATCTTTCCGATATCGATCCGATAGTTTTAAAAAAAGCATAGTGCACAGTTAATTTTTGTTTTCGTTTTAAATATACAGGAGAACGATCCATTTAAAAGAATACCCGTTGGTTTTTCTTATTATCCTTTATTCTGACGGATATGGGAACTATTATGTGGTTGCTATTTGACAAATATAATTTAATTCAAATTATATTTGTCAAATAACACCGGTGCACGACCAGAGCGTTTGAAAAGGCGGACGGTTGGCCGGAGCTCTGGAAGTAACCGCGTTCGAAAACGTTTCGGTCATGTAGCGGTTGTCTGCTCAACGTGACCAGAGCGCAACCAGAATGACCCTGCTAGCGAGGTGGGTTATTCCGGTTATTAGCGTAATGTTACCAACGTTTATTTTTGTTTTCTTGGCTTGGAATCGGATGTGGTGAGGATGACCGAAACCGGTTGAGAACCGTGACGTCACTTAACCGAAGAATGACCGCAACCGGTAGCACCGGTGCATAATCGACCGGTGATTTCTCGAACGGGCCCATAGGAAAAACGTGTTGCCAGACTGGTTGCTATGATGTGACGTAGTGCAACGACGTAGATCGAAATGCTCTATTTACCCATCATTGGTCTAGGAATTTTTCTACCCATATTTTTTTCTCTACTTAGGGGAAGCGGGGTGGAGGCACCTCACATTTTTGTGTATGTAAACGGTCTCAAAGAGCAAAGACTTTAACCCATTTATGCCTAGTGTCCCTTTTTTGGGACGGCATTTTCCCTATCAGTCGAAAACGTTATTTACTTTTCCTAGCCTTTATTCTCGAGTATTGCACCTCAACTCCACAAAATATTTTAACATGACCCAGTAGGATGCCGACATTTCAATTTTTATACATAATGATTTTTTTTTTAAAAACATCAAGAAATTGACATCAGAAATTTATCTATTATTGCTGGTATTAGCAAAAATTGAAGAAAGTCGCAAAAATATCTGGGCACAATTTAACTGCCTTTGACCTTTCACGAGTCTGAAAAAGCAGTTTCAACCACGTGATCGGCAATGGATTCTACCAGTAAAATCTCGTTTTTGAAGTGACGTTTCTGTCTAAGAGTCTCAATACCAACCAACCTGAAGTGACTTGACCAACTTGAATGAACCAATAAAAACCTCATGTTCATAGAGTGGATGCATTCGTAAACGACAAACTCGTTGCACGAGTTTTCGTAAGAAAACTGGAATGCGTGTGTTTAGTGCTGTCAGTGGTTATCAGTTTCCTTTGACTTTACGAACAACTTCAGTTTATTGAGTTTCGTCGCCTAGGAGACGTGTTTGTTTACAATTCCCGAATGCGTTCATTTTGCTGATTAGAATTTTTAGTACATACTCAATATAAAATCAACAAGATTTTTAAAGTAAAGAGTGCCCATAATTGAAGTGCACAAATCAAAATTATTTAGCAAGAGAAGTTCAAATTTCGCTAATAACGGATTCAATGAACTTCAATCTCAACACTAAAACGTGCATTTTTGAATTGACTAAAATGAAAAATACAAGAAAATGGTTACCTACCTTTGATTGTGTGTGATTACGGCAACGCTACACTAGGGCGATCTGCCAAGGGGGGTGTGCCTTGGTAGGAGGACTTTCTAAGGGGTTCTAACGCGTATTCACGTTACATCTGGAGAAAACCTACCAAAACTCCAGACCGTTCGATCGACAGCCGCGCGATGGGACCCGAACTCGGGACCTTCACACTTCGGCCATCTACCATTTTCAGTGGCATATAACCACTGTGCCATGGTGAGGCCTACCTACCTTTGAAAAATTATGTACCTTCGTAGTATTTTCTAACGTACGCATGAATTTCCTCCTCGAAAAAATAATATTTGCAGCTTTAGAAAACGTAAAATACTTTTCACAACAACATACGTTTCCACTACAACGGACGCCATTTGAAAACAACAACAACGTGCAGCAAGTGTATCTTCTAAACAACTGAGGAAATCTTAGCAAAGATCGGTTTATTTCGTTTGAAACGAATCGCACTCAGTTTTGTATACGAACGCTCTAGTTTAAAAACTGTATGCACTCAGTTTCCTTTACGAACGCCTTAGATGAAAACTCATTGCACGAGTTTAACTCGTTTGGCGTTTACGAATGCAGCCAGTGTTTGTCTACCAGGATTAAATTGTGACGTAATCTGAAACTGCCCTATTCTAGCAGACGACAAAAAGCCAATTGGCAAGCCGACGCACCATTGGGGATGTACGTTTCATATTCGCTCCCTTAAACGTTAGAATTCATGAGATGTCATCAACGGCCGAAAGCCCCCTGAACAACGACATGACGTTCATTTCGACACCCGACTAACCCAATGGATTTACCAGGTTGTGTTTGGTTTTCGAGCACGACTTGTTTTAAAAATTTTAATGAACCCCTTAATTGCCCACCGGGAGTTTTATGTACGCTTTGTGCAATCCATGCGCTAACTGCCCGGGGCGTATATATACGCCTTTCTCAAATAATTTCCTTAGCAATTTATTGATAGTAGTATAAATACTCTCAATTTTTCCGCACCTAAAGCTCTACCGTACCTTGCAGACATGGGCGCCGGCAGCGTAGGGCAAGGGGGGGCGATGCCCCCTGGATTTTTGTATGCAGTGTTTTCCCTTCCTTTGTTGCTCTTTTCAACATGATAACCATACTTTGAAGTAATCTTTGCCCCCCGCCTTGAGTAGTCTTCCCCCCCCTGAAGTAGTCTTTGCCTCCCCCCCCTGGGAAATATTCTGCCGGTGCCCATGCTTGCAGAGTACCAACATACGTCAGCCGGTTGCAAATAATGTGAATTTGATGTCACACATCCGAATGTTCGCTCAAACGAACGTGGCAGAATAGTAACCTTTATGTTGCTGCCAGGAGCGATAAATACATTTCCGACATTCAAGGGTAGCCTCACCATGGCAGAGTGGTTAAGTCACCCGAAATGGTAGATGGAGGGTGCCTAGTTCAAAATCAGGTTGCGTCCGCCGACCTTACCGTTCGGAGTTCTCCGTGGTTTTCTCCGAAACCAAAAAAGTTTCCTCCGAAATCAGTTAGGATCCCTTAGAAAGACCCCCACGGAGGGCACCTCCCTTGTGCTGTCCTTCTGAAGTGGATTTATATGCGCGCTTCGGGCCAAGCACACAAATCCGAAATACATGTTACACAAACAAAAAAAGGCATTCCAGGGATAGATAAGGAATCTCTAGATTGAGCAAAACGAGAGAAAACTTGTTGTCTCCAAATGGTAGCCATGATAGTGGCATGCGCATGCGCAGAATGGCAATAACTTAAATTGTAATGGTATTTTCAATCTTTTTAGAACGATCTGTATTTTAAAAAGTACTCTTATAAAATATTTTCCCTCGAACTTATTTATTTATCTGAAGTATTGCAACGAATGTTCTATTTTACATCGACGACAGCCATGATAGTGGCAGAAATGGGGTGCGTTTTTGGCAACAAAAAGCACACGATTAGGAACATTGGATGAGCAATCTAGGTATTCCTAAATCTATGGGGTATGCAGAATGTGTTGTTGTTGTTGTTGTTGTTGTGAGTTTTTCTTAAGATTTCTGACTGCAATCTCGAAGATGTTCTTATACCACTCAATATCCGTTTAACATTTATTTCATTCCAAATAACATTTATTAACAATCTCAGAAGAGCACGTTGGGTGCATTCGTAAACGACAAACTCGTTGCACGAGTTTTCGTAAGAAAACTGGAATGCGTGTGTTGAGTGCTGTCAGTGGTTATCAGTTTCTTTTGACTTTACGAACAACTTCAGTTTATTGAGTTTCGTCGCCTAGGAGACGTGTTTGTTTACAATTCGCGAATGCATTAATTTTGTTGAGGAGAGTTTTTAATACATAATATAAAATCAACAGGATTTTTAAAAGAAAGAGTGGCCATAATTGAAATGCACAGATCAAAATTTAGAAATTTCAACTTCAACTTCAGTTCTTCAAAAGTATTTAGCAAAAGACGTTCAAATTTCGCTAATAACGGTTTAAATCAACTTCAATCTCAACACTAAAACATGTATTTTTGAATTTACTAAAATGAAAACTACAAGAAAATGATTACATTTGAAAAATTATGTACCTTAGTAGCAGTTTCTAATGTACGCATGAAATTCCTCCTCGAAAAAATAATCTCCTCCAAAAAATTTGCAGCTTCAGCAAACGTAAAATACTTTTCATGACAACATACTTTTCCATAACAACGGACGCCCTTTCTAAGCAAAAACAGCTTGCAGCAAGTAATCTTCTCAACAAACAACTCAATTAACCAAACTGCGCTGAGTTTACTTCATTTGAAACTAATCGCACTCAGTTTTGTATACGAACGCTCTAGTTTTTAAACAGAATGCACTCAGTTTCCTTTAAGAACAGCTTAGATAGAAATTCTTTGCACGAGTGTAACTCGTTCGGCGTTTGCGAATGCGTCCAACAGAAGTACAAACACAGAAAAGGGTGGGGGGGGGGGAGTGACAACCATGGGTTAACGGGAGTCGAACCCGAGACCTCACCGCTCGCAGACGGGTGGCAGAGATGGGTGCACAAACCCACACAGCCATGAGATAGATCCCCGAAGAATGTGTTTCTTTTCCTAAAAATATTAATAAAATAATGAAAGGTTAAAATTTAACTTTGTTATTGCTGAGCACTTTCTGGAAATCAAATATTTCATTCGAGGAATAAAAATAGGAAAAAAGACGAGTGCTTAAATATTTTTGCGAACGTCTAAAACTAGATTGCTGTGCGTCAATGGGTTGACTGCAGACGACGAAAACGGTTTTCGATGAGTTTGTTATTACAGAGCATGCGCATTGACAGACATAATGGTTTATATAAGGATGAACTGAAATCCACGCGAACATTCTTGGATGATTTTTTCATTATATTGTAATTGACATGTATGACTTTGTAAACATGCATCTAGGAGAGTCATTTTCTCCGGAAACTTTGAAATATCGCCAAAAAGTAAGCGGCCTTTTACATTTTTTAAATATTAATTTTAGTATTGTCTGAATGAAACACAAAATAAATTGTGGTAGTTATTTAGAAATGGTTCACTATCCCTTTTGACGTAGGAAAAATAATTTTTGACCCTTCAAAACGCTTAACGTTAAAAGTTCAGCTTTAAGCATGCTTTTATGTAAAAGCACGGGAAAATAAAAGTACTAAATATATTGATAGGCCTCTTTTGCATGCCCATGGCCTAACTCATAATTTTAAAGGACTGATAATTTTTCCTTCCACCAAAAGTGTTCATTTTTAGTTTTTCAGGGTAGAAATATTTATTCCAAGTGGCATACACAAGGGGGGGGAGGGTGCTCTCGTTGAAAAAAAATTGAACGTAAAGATCACGCATTTTAACGAGTCTGTACACCACTGTCTGTAGCGTTGAATGTAATTTGTGTTATCAATGAAGGGCGAACTGTGTAAAATGAATTCCTTTACTGTCATAACGGTCTCTTGAGAATAAAACTTGAACCACTTGAATCCTATTGGGTCCCTCAAATTGAAGAGCACGAGGCTGTGACCTAATTGGCCTACGCTTTAATTAGGCTCTGGAAGTCCGTTGGCTACCTGAAGTAGGGTAGGGGTTTATCAGAAAAAAGTAATTCCAGAAACTAAACATTCAACACTGGCCGCAATTGTTTCGTATTTTAATGATATAACTTTACGGAGCGTCATTGTCTTGTTCACAGTGCGTTCTTAAAACAGGCACTTCAGTCATTTACAGGCACTTTGCACAAACCTTTTCATTGAACGGTTTCAAATAGCAGAGAATGCAATGGTAATAAATTTCTGGGTGAAACTATTTTTTTTTTCTTGCATTTTAAAGCACTGAAGTTGGTAACTTTCTGGTGTACAGCTTTTGAGATCAAGCATTATCAGTTTGTGCTGGCTAATGAATATTTTTCTAGGAAAATGTTGAGCAGGTTTTTATGACGTTTTTGGATCCAACAACGCTGAGAAGATAGGGTTCACTTTCGCAGTTTCGTTTTGCGAGTGAACGTACAAAATGCAGGTTCAGTAAAGGGATTCAATCTTTTCTCCCTGCCCCCTCCGCCTCTTCGTTAGGACCCTTGTTATAAGCTTTTGGTGAAGCAAAAGTAGTTTTGCTGCTTTTAGTCTCTTAAAAACAATAGTTATGTACATGTTCCGGTATTGAAAATACTCTAGTAATTGAACTACTTGAACGTTTCGGAATTGATGTCTGCCTACAAACAGAATATAAAGAGGAGTGTGAGAGGAAACGGGCTTTATTCAGCTTTAATGTTCCCTCTAAAAAAATCGTATTTTAATCCCTTTCTGTAAACGATTGCCAATTACTTTTCAGCACAGGTTACACGAAATGGGTCGAAGTAACTTATCAGTCTGATTTTTCTAACCACTTGAGCGACTGAGACCCACCACAGTGGTCGCCAGTGCATTTCCCATTGGATTAAAGCTCCCGCGATTGACAGACACAGGAGAATCTAAGGGAAGGGCGAGAAGTGGGAGGGTACTTTTAAAAATGCAGTGTATGCTTTAAGTCAGCGGTACCCAACCGTTCGGGAGGGGGAGGGGGCTGCGTGAGAAAATGAAACAGCAAAAGGTAGTGCATGTTTAAAAAATCATATTTATTCTCATTTTTACATATCTATTTTTGTTTTAAAATGTTTCATTCAAACGTTATCGTTAACATTGAGCCTTTTCTACAAAATAGTGTTTAAGAATAAAAACTGTTTGCTGAGGAATGGGGGGTGCATGGGCGCGACTGTAAAAATTATTGGGGGGGGCTCGTATCCTTACGGAGGTGGACGGGGGGACACAAAATCCTTCTCTCCGTCAGTATAATTAAGGGGTTCAGAAATTTTAGAATTGAGATTTCAAAATGTGCTTTTTTAACATAACACTTTCATGAAAATAAAAGGAATTCCATTTAATAAATTTTTCAAAAATTTTTTGAACTCATTTTTTAAATTAAGTATTTGAACTCAAGATCTCGAATCAGTCTTCAGTACACATATGGAGAAAGCAAATCTCCCTTCTGAAAGAACAACTGAATTTTAATTAAGTTAATAACAGCAAAACAAGTAAAATCTTTTTCGAAATGTATTTAATGATAATTTCATAGGAAAGAAAATGCATGCAGTCAAATGTGGAAAACTGTTCTGCAAAACATTACTCCAGCTAATATTTCAAAATACCCTAGAAGTACAAACGAGACGAAATACTAAAATCTGGATTATTTTATTTACTTGCAAACATTCATCAGAGATAATTTTTACTAATATAAAATAGTATTTTTTATTTTACTACATGATGAAATACCCATAAATTGAATCGACTTTAATTAAATGTCGCACTACTTTAAGACAGAAAAACTGATCACATTTAAATTACATTTTTTGACAACTTTTTACAGATTACATTTAAAATTATTTAAAAAAAACATAAACAAAGAAGTAATAAATACCTCCTTTCCATGTATTAAAACAAATCAAACAAATATACAAACCATCATACAAAGTTACAAGTCCTCTCTTCGACACATACATTTTAAACGGATTTCCGTGATTTGAATTGTAAAAACAAATAAATAAATAAAATATACTTTTAAATTCATTCTCATAGTATTTTCACAGCAGGAAAAAAATTAATTTTTCAATAATATCATCCTTGTTAACAATTAAAAATGATTTAACAAAGAAATCCAAGTGCGAGAATATATCAAAATTCAGAGTCTACACTATTTTAGGTCTTCATAAACATTTTAATACTGAAAACTTTCATTTTACATTAAACTAAGAATACTCATATAATCTTTCAATAACATTAAAAATGAAAAGAAATGTTGAAATGTGGTGTTATGGCCAACTATCTGCGCGAGGGATCTAGGCCGGGGGGGGGGGCTTCGTGTGGAACTTGGCATAGAAAACTCGACATATAAAATCTGCATTGCACTTTAAATCACACTTCTTTTTGGAAAACCGTTCCAGATTACCTTAGCAATTATGAAAACAAATTAAACCAGCACATAAGCAATTGGCAAATCAGAGACGCTCCTGGCAAAATGGACACATAGTAATCATTTTATAAACTAAAACCATAATGAATTATGCTATTTGAAACATATTTTGATGATATTTGTGCAACAATATATGAAAATTTATTTTTATTCAGTACGGAGAAAAGTTGTATAAAATATAATCGTACTTTAAATTTAAAAGTGGAATAACACAGAAACAGATATACAATGCCAAAATTATCACTCTGAATTATTGTAGATATTTACAGACAATTTTTAAGAATACTCAATAATATGAAAAATGGAAACAAAATGAATGAAATCTAATTCGAAATCATAGTCTACGCCATATTATTTTTAAAACATATATAAAAACTCCACTGCACTCTAAATCACCCTTCTATTTGGAAAATTGTTCCAGATTACCTTAACAATTATCAAAACAAATTAAACTAGCACACTAGCAATTGGTAAGTCAGAGACGCTTTGGCTAAATGGATACATAGTATTCATTTTATAAACTAAAACCATAACGCATTATGTTATTTGAAATTTATTCTGATGATATTTGTGCAACAATATACGAAAATTAATTTTTATTCAGAACGGAAAAAAGTTGTATAAAATATGATTGTGATGACTGGGGTACGAAGGGTATTTTGTTTATAAGCCTTCTTATGATTACCATAGCCCGTTCGTGTAAACATAGTGCTAAAAGTTCTCCTTATTGAATTTGCAAAATATGCATCCATCTAATGCAAGGTATCACTGAAATGTGCACATAAAAATTCAAGCTAAATAGTCAGCTTCAAACTTTCTAGCACATATTCATTCAAATTTCAATTAAGAAGTGTACAATGCCAAAAAGTGTTTCTTGTGTACGAAGTCAATAATGAATCAGAATTATTTTCTCAGAGTTACATATACATATACTGTATAAATATTAACACTAAAATAGCTTTAATAATGTTTGATTATATTTTTTTCCTTCTAAATTTTAACGCAGGCCTCTAAAATGGTAGGAGCCCACAGGTGAAAGCCTACTCAGCCTAATGGGTAATCCGGCCCTGTTTAGGTATAGTCCCTCTTTCCCCATGACAGCCCCCTCCTTCCTCCTCTATAATTTTTATGGTTTTGTAGCAGTTACGCTAGTTTGATATTCCATAAATAATAATTTACAAACATAGGTGCTTCATAGAGTGCTTTTACAGAAGAGGGAGGCTATTTGCAAGTGTGGGGTGGAGGTGGGGGTCGAATACGAGTATATGTATCACACGCCCAATTCACACATTTTTCTAAAACCATTTTTTGATTTTGATCGTTTTCTTTCATTGTGGGTTCGAGGCAACTACCCCATTCACCCTTACGTTAATCATGCTCGCTGTGACTCCCCTTTCCTTTGCCCTCTATGTATGGATGAATATGGATGAATGCACATATTTACAAAACGGCTGCATATTTTTCTGCCAAGGAACAACGACTGAGCACATAGTCAGAATATTGTGTGCATACTCTAGTGTTGTTATAAAATAAAGTAAATTAGTCAGAGACTAATGGTTTTCTAAAGAGGAATTCTCTTTTAGCAACACAATATGATATGTATGCATATGATCAAGGCCTCTCTGAATTTTGGGCCTTGTCCAAGCTCGGCTTGGGCCCTCGTTTTTTTTCTTCCTTCTTTCTTGGCGAGATGGTTAATCTAGGCCCATGACCACTGTGACCCCCCTCTGGATCCGCCACTGGCACCATATGCAGCCAAGAGTAGCAAAATAATGAACCGAAATTCGCCTAAAACAACGAGTTTTCTTAAAGATTTCATGGTTTTCAAATGTTCGTTTCTAAATTTTCGTATTTATGTATAAACTAACAAAAATTTTTGAAAATCGTAGGGGGGGCTGGGAGACAGCTAAGTAGTGCTCAGCCAGGCGTAGCCCTCTCCCCCCCCCCACCTCTGATTACGCCCTTGATGGGGGATAGAGTTTTATATGTAAAGAGAGAAGATAAGAGCAAGCAATTATAAAATATAATCCAGAAGTTGTGCTGCTCGAAGATTTTTATGAAATCATTTTTTATTTAGCTCTTAACTGTAGCTAAATCAGAAACGTTAAGCGTTCGATATTAGTAAAGTTTTGATAAAGCGTATAAAGAAATGAATACTGTCTATATCCGAAACTGTATTAAACATCAATTTTTCATCTATCTCACAAGGTTCTTCATGATTTAAAATCTTCAAACTTAAATTTGACTATCAATTTTCTGCCTTGAATTGTTTTTAAGTCACATTTAAACGGTTTATTTTCAGCATCGAAACTTAATACTGCTGGGAAATGGGAATGTCACAATCGTTTGCAGTTTTGCACAATGGGAAAATCTCCCTTATGGTCAGACGTCTACAGAAGAGTCTGTATCTCACAATAGAACAAAAGTGAAAGCTTTTGCTGTACTGATTTAAAAAAGAAAGATTACATTACATGAGAACGGCCAAAAATAGCCAAACCTGTGATTGCAGCGCCATCTTTTGGATTTTTAATAAAGCTTTGGAGAATTTGAAGTTGGAATAGCGTATGAATACGTTTTTTACATGGGAGGGGAAGAGTTTCTCTCAAAATCTTTTGATTTAAAACATTTGTTTAAAATTTTAAAGAGAAAGTTCTATATTCTGCTCTTGAATTCCATACAAGTTCAACCCTCAAAGAAAAAAAAAATTGGTCATACAATTAAGCAAATGAACAGAATATGTACCTAATAATTAATCAACAATTCCTCATACTGTATAATAAATACGTACAGACTGGGGAATTCTGCCTATATTAGTAATATAGAGATAATTTTATTTTCGGAGTGGGAGCTGTCTATCAAATAGTAATTTAAGTAAATGTATTCAAGAATTATAAGATATATGTAGTTTACCAAAAACACAAAAGTAGTCAGATTTCGAGGGAGGGGAAGCAGCCCCCTCAGGATGCACGCTTGGTCTATACAAGCAAATTTAGAGTATAAAATATGAACGTATTTTTTTCAAAATGTTCTGACCAACTTTAGAAATAAAACTTAATTCATTTACACAGCATGAAAATTTTCATCCTTTGTCTTACGGCGCATTAATATTAGTTAAAAACAACCTAAATATATAAATTATTCCAACTGTTGCTATGTGAACATAAAATTTAATGTAACATATCTAAAATAAATAAAAAATGTAGATATATGTAACTGCAAGGTGACGGTGACAGTCCGCCAACTGGCGGCGAATTAAAAAAAAAAAAATATGCAAGCAATAAAATAAAAAATAAAGGGGCGGCAGCAGCATACCCTAATGCCAAAATTCGGAAAGAATGGGGCATCAAACAGGGCCGCACCGGGCACCAACGCAACACAACAACCCTCTGTCAGAGGTCAAGGGTAATGACATGATTTTTATAGGCGTGACACATGACCTCACCTTCCTCTTTCAGCCTCAGTGTTGGAGTTGGTTGAGGTAACTGAATTTTCCTTCCTGCTAAGGCTAAATAGTTTGACAATTTCTTCAAAAAATTTATCGACTCAAATAAGCTTAAAAAATGACCAAATTAGATAATATTAACCAATTTCGAGCAACCACGATAAAAAATAGCCAAAAATTAGCCAAAATCAGGTTGGCTATTTTCTTTACAAATTTTCTAGCCAATCGTGATGGGGAGGGCGTTATTACAAGTTTTTCCTTCATTGGAAGGGAGGGATTTTGTCCGTCTTTAACAGCGATTTTACTGCTCTCAGTGAGTTAAGACTCCTGGTGAAACCAGGTCAAGTTATGAAAATAAACACTCAAAAAACGGGTGTTATAAGATAAAATAAATAAAAACTTTGTGAAAAAACACACATAAAAGGTTACTTCAAGGCGTAACGATCGTTACGCCTTGATATAACCTTTTATGAGTTTTTTTTTTTTCAAGGTTTTATTTATTATCGGGTCAAGTTAACTGATAAAAATGATATGTAGTGAAAGAACAAAATAAGTACTCTTAGAAATATTTAGAGAAACGGCGAAAAATAGTTAAACCCCAAGAAAAACTTCGTTAAATAGAGAATGAATTTCGCTATTTGGAGGTTTTTATGCGACACATTTCGTAAAATGTTCTTGGTTCCTGTGAAAAATTCGCAAGAGGTTTGTTAACCCTTTGAGGCACAGCCTTTTCCCAATGCTGAAAAAAGGGCAGCCGTTGTCATCGCTCGACTTAACGACTAGCAAGAGGGCGGACGATCGAAACGTTCATCGCGTGCCACAGATCTAGACTTTTTGACGACAGCTGGCTGTGCAGCGAGCTGCGTCAAAAAAGGGTCTCTCGATCTGTGGCACGCGATGAACGTTTCGATTGTCCGCCCTCTTGCGGGTCGTTCAGTCGAGCGATGGCAACGGCTGCCTTTTTTCAGCATTGGGCCATCTATCCGGCTGTTCTCGCATTCTTCCATTTTTCAGCAGATCGTCAGCAGAAATAATCGTGAACTTTTTACGGGAAATGGCGTGCTAAAAAGTAAAGGATTCTCGTGGAGCTATGTCACCCGCAACTATCCGACTGTGTGTATATATACTATTTTGACTCATGTCATGGGCTGTGCGGTAACAAGTTTCTCTTTGTTTCAGGCGCGATCGGCTCTCCAAAAAATGACGGTGTCGGATCTTCAGAACATTTGTTTGGAATTGAAATATGGCGATGACTATCTGAAAATGGACACGATGGACAACTGCAAGTATTTGAAGAAACAGCAGTTGATAGATGATGTCCTCTATCGCCTCTGCGTAAGTTTCTTTCTTTTTTAGCATATCACAATTTCGAAATTTGTATTTTATCCATATTAAAAAAAGTGTATGGAACATTAGTGTGTGTGTGGAGGGGGATGTTAAATTTTTGTTTCGATGTGGAAGTGCTAGGCAAATAGTGCCCATGGCGTACAACCAAACTGCGCCTTTTCTCTCAGTGAGAACGACATGGATTACAGTAGAACTTCCTGTAACACGGTAGATGCGTTCTGTGTTATAGGGATACGTGTTGTGCGGGTCCTGAGCTATGCTCCACCTCCAGTGTAAAGCACGCTGTTCAAAGTCTGCATACCTTATTTGAACAATTTATTTCACACTAGCCGCGTGCCCGTTGTCCGTACGGCAGGAAATGAAAATGTTTCTTGTGTGACTAAAGTATTTCAGTGTCGTTCGCAATTAGACAAGAAAAAATCCCGACGGTTTGCAGAGGAAAAACTTTCAAAATATCTTATCTACATCATACTGTTTTTAGGTTTAAATTATAGCATTAATTAGACACTACAGGATGTGGACAACCGTTTTATTTTAGTTATTTTGCTCATTTTACTCTCACTTGCAAAGTTAGTTTGAGATGTTGGGGTTATTCCTAGCTAATCGACATTTCAAACATTTTTCGGATCTATTTTGTTAATGAAGGTAACTTTTGTGCAAGAGCTTAAGTTGCTAGAATTTGGCCAAAATTATCCAGTTGTACTGGCAAAAATCAAAACTTCGCGACATTTCCCGCGATTTTTGGGAATGCATACGACGACCGTAGTTACTGATAGGGAATGTTATGTATAATGTTAATTAGCATTTTCCACCTTGTGGTGACTTTTGAATTTCCGACGATTTAAAAAAGTTTCCTTTAGTTTTGGTGGGTCGAAAAATAAGTGCTCAAAAATCGCCAAGGGTAGCTCGTACAAGCAACAAAATGCTTTGAATTTACCAAATTTTTATGTCAAAGCCTTTTAACCTAATTATATTTCTAACGCATTTTTAAACTCGCGACTTCAAAATCGCGTCATTCTAAGTTACAATATCTAACAGGAATCTGTGAAAGGAAAAACTAGTGTAATTTTACTTTTCTACAGCATCTGATAATGTGGAAGTTAATTTCGCTAGTGGTGTTATTGTTTGTCAAAGCTTAATCTAATTAGGATTTTTAATGCATTTTTAAACTCGTGACATCAAAATGACTTTCATTTCACTTATGATATAGATCGCCAGCATATAGATGGTATGTCACATGATCACTATTTTACATATTCAGAAATTGTAAAAGCTGTCTTTAGGGTAAAAGTATTGAAAAATCGGAAAAAAAAAAATGGTAGAACGATTGGATTTTCAGAATTTTAAAGTTTATTTGGGACTATTCTGTATCGTTTTACATACCTGTACAAAATTTCACGCCCATCGATGGACGGCCTGGAGGGAGTTCCCGGACAAACTTTAAATTTTATATAATAGATTTCACTTAAATACTGCTTGCTTGATACTGCGTATTCACTAGAGGTAACTGATATGCACTTCCTCTAAATTAAATCGGCTTTAAATTAAGATTTATTTCAATAAAACGTTTTTTTAAGTTGAAATAGAATAAAATAAATCATACAAAAGTTTTTCCCAGTTACCTTTAATATATGCCACAATTGGAAAAAGCAGACGCTCTCCTTAATTAGTTTTTTTGCTCGAGGCGTATGTTGCGGCTTGCGAAATGCCCGCTTGTGCCTCTATTACTCTATTAAAAAAAAATAAAAAAAAAATAGGGAGATGATTTCTTTTAGTTCAAAAGTTATAATTGCTGTAGCCAAAGCATGCAAAATCGGAACAGGTCTCAATTTCGAGATAAGTCCTTTTAACGAGTTATCGGGAACCCATCGCAATTTTTTAGGGGTCTACTGTACTTCATTTGCATGGTTGTTAAAACTTTTTAAAAACAGCCATTTATGTTAGTTTCTATCGTGAGGGCTCATTATGCAGCTGTAAACTTTGACAGGTTCAGGCAGGACAGCGATACCCAATAACTAGTTTAGTGTCTTGTTGACTTAACCTGTTCACTCGTCGTTCCAAGGACATTTAAAACCAGCTGCGGCATTTTCCTTTGGAAAGTTGCAGAAGTGTTCCATTTCATTTCGATTTTACTGCTTGCCTCCAGTTTCAGTTGCAGTCAATAAACATTGATCTTATTGTTTTATTTTAAAATTCGTAACCCTTTTACTGCGACAAAATACCGTAGATATACTTGTAAGTGAACGCGTAAGATTTTTATTGCCCTCAACCTTTTACAGACCACATTGAGATCCAGTTCGAGACATATTTTAAATTGTTTTTTGCATATTTTGTCTTCTAATGGATTGGTTAAAGGATACGAGTCATTTAAATGAAAAAAAATTCTTGACAATTTTAACCACTTTCAATGGGGAGCGTGGGTCATTTCTGACTAAAATTTAAATTGACTTCAAAAATTGAATGTAATGATGGGTAGGAAATATTAAGAATGGATGAAAGGCTTATTTTTAAATTTAAGTGAAGAAATGAAATAAGTTTGAATGAGGAATGGTGTATCACGATAGCTATATAAAAACTTGGGAAAATGGCTATTTTCATAATTTTTCCCAGTTTCTCAATAATAGAAATGCAACTTCTATTTCAAAAGACAGTCATCTTTAAGCTATACCTATTAAAGTCCATATTGACAAAATTTAATTTTTGAACAAAACTTTAATTCGGTGTTCCCAATTCGGAACACTGGCTTGTAAAACGTTAACTTGTTCTCCCTATTATTGCAAAGACGACAGCAGCGATTTCAGTGCCAATCTTTATTTCCCGACATGGGCCATTAAATTCTCCACTGGTTGGGGGGGGGGGAAGGAAAGGGCCATAACATTAGGAACGCTGTTCCGTGTATCTGTAACGATGACCGCTAACTGGCACATTTTTAGCTAAGCACTATTCCAATGGTTACCAGTCAGTCGTCGGTACACTAGTACCAAGAGGTCTACATTACAGTGCAGATCACATTTGGAATAATTAAGGCAGAGGCTGAAAAGTTGAAGCAACCCAGGAAAGGCAGGAATCGAGCACGATACTTACATGATTCTTTTCCTAATTTATCATTCAATTTTTCGTAATATACATATTTCTATTTAAATTCAACGATCTCTATTCCAGTCTTAAATTTTCTTGCTCAGTTGTGTTTAGAATGTTGTGTACTTATTTATTACTTAGGTTTTTTTTTCTTTTGACATTTTTATTAGATTTCCCGCCGCTTAAGTTTTCAAAAGTGTATCAAGGGTAAAATTTCAAGTAAAAAATCTCCTCGGCTTAAATTGAGTGCAGAATTACAAATTTCGATTCGGTTTTAAATGTTGACTGTAGGATCCCGACTGTTAACCCTTTGAGGCGCAACTCTTTCCCAATGCTGAAAAAAAGGCAGCCGTTGCCCTCTCTCGACTGAACTACCAGCAAGATGGCGGACGATCGAAACGTTCATCGCGTTCCAGATCTAGACCCTTTTTGGACGCAGCTGGCTGATCTGTGGCACGCGATGAACGTTTCGATTGTCCGCCATCTTGCTGGTAGTTGTCAAGCGATGGCAACGGCTGCCCTTTTTTCAGCATGGGACAATCAATCCAGCTGTTCTCGCATTCTTCCATTTTCCAGCAGATGTCAGTGCTGTTAAAAAAAAATCGTGACCATTTTTTTATGGGAAATGACGTGCTAAAAAGTAAAGGATTCTCGTGAAGCTATGTCACCCGCAATTATTTTTATAGGAAAAATCTATTCTTCGTGACTGGCAACATAGTCCAACGTTTTCCCAAAGTTTCAAAACTTTATAATTTTTTTCCTAGATTTTGTCATACTTTGACGCGAAATCTAGTTCTCATTCAAATTTGCTAAATTTATTGAAGATTTCAAATTGCAATAACTTTTGATCATTTAAAGATAAAGTTACAAATAATAACTCACTTTAAAGGTAATTGAATACTCTACAACTTTGTTACGAAAACAATTGCTGTAAAACTGAGGTTTGAAGGGTTAAAAGACAAAATTGGTTAAAAATCGGGATAAAAAGAAGCGTTTTCCAAAAATTTGCGATTTTGTCAAACATATCTCGAAAGCTATTGCATATAGAAAAAAATAACCACATACAATCTTGTAGGAAATTTTATCAGCTTTCTTTTTGTAATCGACATTTTTTTGCTAAAACGAACGGTTTTTGAGATAGAAGTGAAAATCTAAAGTGACCATTTGGGGGGGGGCAAAGGGGGGGACGCGGCACCCCGAGAGGGGGAACTTTGTAGTTTTATACAACTACATACCCAATTAGTTTTCCCCAAGTTTCAAAAATATATAAATTTTTTCCCCCATTTGCTGTTTTTTGATCTAATTTGCCTGGACTAACAGTCAAAACGTCAGAGTTTGGTGTTCCCAGAGCGGGAACACTGCGCGTTAAAGGGTTAAGTGTTATAATCAGGGCCGGTTCCATAGAGGGGGGGTGTCCCCCCTCCCCAACTTATGAAAAAGTACTTTTGTCGGCAAAATCGTCAGTTGCCAAACGACTGCCGGCAAATTTCAGTTTTAACCACCAATCTGTACGTGTTCCGTGTATAAATTAAGTTCTGCAGACAGTTTATAAGTTGTATTATATCATGAACATAGTCTTAATATTTTAATTTTCCATTTTAGTGATTTATGTGCCAGTAAACAAGTCCCCTTTGTCCCCTCAAGCCAACTTCATGCCAGGTCATTTCAGTGTAATATAGTGTTTATACACAAGCCTGCACATAGGGCATCTGCCTGGGGTGGGGGTGTCTCGGGCGAAGGACATTTTGAAGGGAATTTGATGTGTATTCACACTACACTTGGAGAAAACAGCCCCAAATTAAAGACAGTTGGAACTAAGCCTGCGCGAGAGTCCAGAACCCTGGACGTGCACTTTAGCCATCTCCCAATATTTAGGGATTACAACCACTAATTCCATCCATAAAAATAGGTGTAGCGGTGTAAGTAAATTGTTTACAGGATTAAGCCTCTGACTGCTCAATTTGTGGACCAAAATCGCTTCAAAAATTGTGTAATTTTTAGTTTTTCGTATTTCAAATTATATACATTGGAGAATTGAAATGCGCATTTTTCTAGAAAATATTTTTTTTATAGATTTTTATCATGAGAAACTATGCTTCAGAAAAAACAAATTTCAGATGTTATTACATAATTTTTTTAAAAAGTATCCATTGAATTAGTTAATTTTCGTTTCTTACATAAGAAAATGCACCACCGCCTAACGCTTTGCAGGTTTATTGAATCATGGTCAGATTCATCGCTGTCTGAGGAGCAGTGCGCAAAATCTATTGCTATCAAAACTAAAATCTCTTTCGGAATCTCGTAAATCATCCGGAATATACACTCTATCAATTGCTGAACGATTTCTGATTGGAAAAGGACAGAAAACAAGTGAAGTTAGAGCGGTAAATACCAAGTACCTTCAATGCCAATATTTAGTGGATACATCTGTTGGTCAAAACCAAAATTAAACGTCTAACACTGTATCTAATTTATTCCACTGGTTAAACGGTGAAAACGCCGGATGCTCTCCTCAATAAAGGAAGAAAAACACCTGCCTGCCGCGAAAATCGCGGGATGAGCTAATTTTGCTCGTGTAGTTATCATTTTGCCGAAAAGACCTTTTGACCCTACTTTTTGACAGTCCCCACTCCGCTCTCCTCCGGAGTGAGGGATCCTGTAAAAATTACTTCTCTGTTATCAGTCTTTCGAAAAATCTGAATAAACGAGTCCCGTCCGAAGCAGAACCCCCCCCCCTCCACCCTCCAATCTACGCCACCCTCGAAAAACTCCTCCCCGGAAGCTCGTGTCGGTGATCGAAAGTTTATGACCCCTGGACGTGTTGAGGAAATCTTGACCTGTGACCTCCAGCTACATGGTCAGAGCGGTGAAGTAATAGTTTTCAATCCAGTAATCCTTATTATAATACAAAAAAATAGTGGCGTATGTTGGCGCTTATAACGTTTCTAAGTTACGGTATATTTAAAATCTCATTGTTAATGGCGTTATTATTATTTTTTTAAACTGGCAGTTTTTCAGTGAATGTTTTACAATTTAGGGAGGGGGCTGGGAGCCCTCGGCACACTCTTTAAGTGCGCCCCTGACTCTAATTATGGATTAGATTGTAATATTAAGATTTAAATAAATATCAGAAAGCTGAATGATAAATTATAGATGGAATAAATTGGCATTTTTAAGGAGACTTAAATTTTAGAAAATGTTATTAAAAATAACTTTCTGAAGCTTTCATAAATAATTGTTTTAAAAATCTAAGCTTGCCTCCCAAAAAATATAATTTCAAGTTCAAAACACATTTATTTTGATTTCAATAACAATAAAAGAAAAAACTGACTAAAATAAAAAGTTATAGATCCCCCCCCCCCTTTCAATTAAACTCCCAATTTCCCGAAGAAAATTTTTATTTTGTGCTCCACAAAGCTTCGAAATTTTGCGCTTCTACCCCATCAGGGAGCTTAGCTGTAGGTTTTAAACAGACATTTATACGGAAGAGGGGGTAGAGCCGCCTAAAGATCGCCATTTATTATTGTATCAATAGATAATCTACCTTATTTAGAGGATACTAAAATCTTTTTAGGGAAGCACTCCCACTAAAATTCAGCAACTGTCTTATCCCTTCAATGCAGCGCAAAAAAAGAGCACCCAACATCCAGTTAAATAATATCCTCACATTCATTACAAAACAAATTTATGTCCATCTATAATAATAAAAATCTGGAGTGACTCCACTCGACTTTCCGAACACTTGATACCATGCGTTTAAATAAATTTCATTCAAATCAGTCGGATCTAGTGTTCAGGCATTAGTGCACTTAATTTGATTGCACATGATTTGAGTGTATAGGCCGGAATGTATAAGAATACTTTTTTGTGTCCATATAAAAAACTGTAAGGCGTACACTCGCTAAAATTTATGCAGTATGTAAGACAGTGACCTATAATACGCGCACCTAATTTGATTTCGCCCGCTTTTAAAATAAAAACAAAAAAATTATAAAAATTAGGTAATTTTTGACGAATTTTAATGTAACATAATGTTTAGAATTTAATAACATCAACGCGGACTGTTTACGCCATTATATAAATCAATCACGATATTAGAATTATGTATTTTTTCAACCTATCGATAAGCTTTTAAATGGGGCACCGGATTTCACATTTTTCAATTTCTACCCAGCATTTTTCAATTTCTACCTTTAATTCTGTCCCCTAACTCACCCTCAAATTTGCTCAAAATGGTTTTATTTTACTTTTTTGCGTATCTTTATACAGCTGTGCTAAAGTGTTTCAAATGCATTTTATAATCAAATCGAGGCAGGGGTTTTGATCAAGAAAAAGCACGAACAAAAATTTCCTAAGTCTGTACTGACTCAAGCAGGTCTTTTACACAAGAAATGATATAAAAATTAGAGAAAATCCGTATTTTTTTATCTCTATTAATACAGAAATACAGCTTAAGAATATTAATTTAAGCTTAAGAATAAAATAATTCATGCATTTTAATTTAACATAACATTTTATGCAATAAAAAGTTTGATAGTGTATCACAGAAACTAAAACTAATACTTCAATTTTTCTTAAAGTAACATCGTCAAGAAAACTTCATAAAATTATTAATTAATTAAACCATTTCTCATTATTAGATTTAAATTATTACAAACTAGTGTTACTCTCAAAAGTCTTCTAAAAATATACGTGTATATATTTTGCGTATGATTAGACATACATATGTGAGTACCTGAAGATAAAATAAGGACTTGTGTGAAGTGGCGTACCCAGGAGGGGGGTGCAAAGGGACATATGCACCCCCCCCCAAGATTTCTCAAAATTGAAATATTTCAGGTGGGGGGGGGGAAACCCCGATTTTTTCCCAAAAATTTTTTTTCATCATGAAAAGGAAACATGATTCCAACTAAGTGAATTCTTGAAAAATTAATAGAAAGTCTTTGATGATTCTAAAAATGTGCCTTTGTGTTCATGAGGCCGAGGCCAATGGTCAGAATTTGCAGGAGGAGAGAGAAGGGGAGGGTTCATCCCTATAGACTATCTATGTAATATTATATTATTTCTATGGAAGATGTCCCCCCCCCCCCAATTCCGAGCAGTTAGTAATAATCTCTGATTTCCTATTCATAAACGGAGAGAAGTCAGGAAATCTCGTTCAATCCATTTTCTTTTGCTCGAATTGCTAAGTTCATAATTTCATAACTTTAAATTCGTTTCAATCTTTTTTTTCTTGTTATTTTTTTTTTCTTCCGAGAATAAGTTAAAGGAATCAGTAGTCGCTTTTAAGTTTTCTTAAATCTGGTGAAAGAAAAATTCCAAACATCAATTTGAAGCAAAAAAGCGTACATTAAATAACAATTTCAAGCAACAGTAATAAATTTTTGAATGCTGTAGTTTTACATCTTAAATAAAAATTCAGAAAACACAAAGAAATTTTGAGATAAATAAATATTTTAGTTTGACTGGAAATAACCTCATACCTACAGATGAAAACAAACTACAAATGCTAAGATTTAATGATTATAGAATATCAGCAATTGAAAAAGAAATGACTGGTACAACAGGTTAGATTAACTGCTGTAGAAACTTTATAAGCATGCAACGTTGATATTTTCCCGAATATTCATAAACTTTTAAAAAGGTTAGTCAGTTTGCCTGTGACAACATGTATCACTGAAGGGTCGTTTTCAACCATGAAATATTTAAAAAACTACTTAAGAAACAATACATTTGAAATGCGTTTAAAGGGTCTCTATTATGCATATATAAAGAATATATTTGTAAGTGAGGAAGCCTTAAATATTTTGCAAAACAGGTAGAATAAATATAACCTTGCAGAAAATAGTAAGTATGAAATTTTTCATTTTATTATAACCCCTTTCTTTTACTATTCTTTAAATTATGGCTGTTTTCTAAATCATTAAATCTTTTATTGAATTTTCACTGATGTTGGAGTCCGTCGGTTCTGGTAAATACGAATTTTCGTTCTTATGGTATCTTTACTACTTTTTCCTATGATCTCCAATTTTGTAACTTTTAATAACTTGATAAAAATTGTATTAATTCATGAACAGGTTTGAAAGGGAGAAACAAAAAACGTGTACATGGGTAATACTTTGGGCCGCCCATGTATTTATTTTGAGGTGCTCATCTTAAGTTTTCTAACACTTGAAAACTTGATTAATTTGAAAGATTTCAGTATGCTATAAAATTGTTTATTATACCGGTGGATGCGATGGGTGGATGGGAGTCAAACCCCTATATGGGGCCCATAATAGCATATTACACTCATGCCCATAAATTAAGGATAATGAAGTTCAGGCAAAGAAAGAGAAAGAAGCAAAACAAATTTGACTTATTTGTAAAGTCTATTTATTAAACAAAAAGTAAAGAGCAAAAAAGATGCTATATGTTTGACATAATTAATAAAAATTGCAAGTTTTACTCCCTTGACCAAATTTCAAAAAAGAACCTATTTACAAAAAAACAGTATAACATGGTTAGTAGGATGGTTAATACGGAGTATGTCTCCTGGACGATGCAATACAGGCCTGACAACGCCTAGGCATGCTGAGTATCAAATGATCAATCTGATCTTGGGGAATATTACACCACTCATCAAGCAATGCACTCCGAAGTTCCGGTAGACAGGTGGGAGGGGGTTGACGTGCTGCAATTCGTCGGCCAAGCATATCCCACACATGCTCTATTGGATTCAAGTCCGGTGAGTATGCTGGACAATGCATACGGGTGATATCCTCCGATTGAAGGCATTCGTCTACAATGTTTGCACGGTGAGGACGGGCGTTGTCATCCATAAACACAAATTCAGCACCCATGGCGCCTCGAAAGAAACGTACATGTTGTTCCAGAATGACATCCCGATAGATGTGGCCTGTCATCGTTACACTCTGAACATGCAGGTCAGTTCTGGAACCAAGAATAATTCCTCCCCAAACGAGCCATCCTGCACCACCGTAACGGTGTCTTTCAATGGTGTTCTCTTGGTGGTAACGGGTACCTGGCGCTCTCCAGATGAATGTCCGGCGAGAATCAGACTCCAAACTAAACCTGGACTCGTCGGAAAACATCACACAAGACCACTGTTTCGGTGTCCACAATGCATGCTCTCTACTCCAGGTTAATCGCAGGCGACAGTGAGTTGCGGTAAGTGGAACACATCTGACAGGCCTACGAGCATATAGACCAATGTGCCCTAAGCGTCTGTACACGGTCTGCCTTGAAACTGTCGTACCGGTAGCTGAAGAGAGCTGACGAGACAGGTCTGATGCTGTACTCCGTCTGTTTCTTTTGGCAGTAACTGCCAAATAGCGGTCCTCATTCGGCGTTGTAACTCGGGGGCGACCTGTACTGTAACGTCTACTCACATTACCATCATCTTGGAATCGTTGCCAAAGCCTGGAGATGACACTCTGGGCGATTCCAAGTTCCTCGGATACTTCCAGTTGGGTACGTCCACATTCCAGTCGTCCGATAATTCTGCCACGTAAAACATCATCCAAATGCCTCCTTTGTGCCATAACTATGCGGTTTTTGCACTGAAAGGCTTTCACAGCGCTTGTGAAAAATTTTACTTCTTTGCCACCATTCCTTATATACCCCTCTCTTACACTCTCGTCATTGTGACGTACCATCCACGCCATCTGGTGGTTTCCTGTAATTTGCATATTCTTCTTCAAGATGTGTGTGATCATTCCACAGGTGAAATTTTTATTTTAGAGATCAATTTCTGTGTGATTCTGAATTATCCTTAATTTATGGACATGAGTGTATTTAAAATTCACCAAGTGGTACATTACTTCTTTCATGGTAATGACGATATGCACCCCCCAAAATCAATTCCTGGGTACGCCACTGTGTGTGAATAGTTGAATTCATTCAATCATGTTTTTTAATAGCCTCACCATGGCACAGTGGTTATGCCACTGACAATGGAGAAGTGTGAAGGTCCCGGGTTCGGGTCCCATCACTAACGGTGTCGATCTAACGGTTTGGAGTTTTGGTAGGTTTTCTCCAGATGTAACGTGAATACGCGTTAGAACCCCTTAGAAAGTCCTCCTACGAAGGCACCCCCCTTAGCAGATCGCCCTAAAGTAGTGTTGCCATAATCACACACAACAGCATGTTTTAAATAATAGTATTATAATATATGTTATTAGTGCCCACCCTACTAGCAATTTTGCTCGGGCTACCACCGGCCACGCAGCCAGCCGATGACGGCCCGAGCAAAATTGCTAGTAAGGCAGTACTTTATAACACTGACAATTTCAGCAACTTCCTATTTTCGTGTTTCGTCGAATATTTTATCACTCTCTAGCAAGACCATATTAACAGGCAACTTGAAATTAATTGATGGGGAAAAAAAATTCAAAAAAAAGGGAGGGGTGGGTCTCTTCAGTTTTTACATTGATTGGTTAGCGAGTTAAAGGGGGTATAAAAGTTTCAAATTCACCTCAAAATGTTTGTAATCTTTACCAGTTTCCTAGATTGACCATACAGTAATACCCGACACAGCATAAATTAGATGATTAATTTTTCAGAAAAATATAAAAAAATTATATTGCAGAACTTAATTTTTTTTATCGAAGTCGTGGCCAGGTTGTGCTCCGACAGCGAAATTTGATTTTGTTTGACAAAATGAAAGCATTCACTCCTTTTTTTACTCTTTGAAACTTTCTAACTTTTCCACTTTTTTGGTCTTTCTGAACTATTTTTCCAGCTACTTGCCAATTAAAAATTTTCTTTTAAACATTTTAATAAGATTTTCACTTAACAAGTCTTAAAAAGCCGCTTTACTAGAACAAACCCACTATTGGATTGGCGAGAAAGTAATGTTTTCTTGAAATTTAAAGAAATACATTTTTAAAGAGTTTATAATTTCAAATTTAAAAAATATATATATATTCATATTTGTTACATTTTAAAGTAAGAATTTTACTAATAATTTTTTGTTTGTTTGTTTGTTTATAAAATATGGCTAGAGCACTATATAAAAAATGTCCTAAAATTGAATTGCATGTATTTATAAATACCGTATTTTGCAACAAAAAAAGTTTGTCACTTTTATCTTCGACATCATGCGTTATATTTCAAAAGAGCTTTTTGCGAGCATAAGGTTATGAATTTTAGAAAATGTTCTCTAACCTAGCATCGATATTAAAGAACTCAAGTACATACCAAATTTTGTATTATTACCATCAGTAGTTTCGGCCAGACAAAATATTGATATACAGAAAAACGCAATTACTGTTTTGCCAACCCAATATAAAATTCTCTTTAAGAAACAAGTAAATCTGTTAATTGTATATGAACTTTTTTATTAACATCTTGTAATAAGTCTAATTTTAATCAATTTGCTAATTTATTGGATATGATAAGTGAATAGCAACAAATTCATCATGCATGAATTCTGATTGCAGCATGACTGAATGTCATGCTGCAATTCAAGCTGCATGTTCAACTTTATGTTAGAAACATGTTACAAAATCTTTGAATCGCTTTGCTTTTTAAGGTAATTTTTATTTTATTCAAATTTATTCTTTGCAACTTTGATGAATTTATAGTGCTCTGAATTAGAACATTGTCGCAAAGTGAATAGCAAGAAAGCAATGTATAAATTCATCAAAGTTGCAAAGAATAAATTTGAATAAAATAAAAATTACCTTAAAAAGCAAAGCGTTTCAGAGATTTTGTAACATGTTTTCTTTTATATTTATATAAGTTTAATTTGTGTATTTTCTGATTGCAGACAAATAGATCGCGGTTGTCGAGTGTCTTTTACCCTATAGAAAAACAGGGGGGAAAAAACCCTCCACCCACCATCGTACAAAGAGAAGGGACAACTTAATGACATTTTCTCACCCTCAAAACACCCAAGGTTATACAAAAACGATCCCATTGACCTCTGTCATGTAGCGGTCACTTCCTCCGTTTATGTGGCCGAACATGAAAGTCCTTTTTACGTAAACAAGACTCCTTCCAGACCCCCGGAATAGACCTGAAGAGACACATTAATATTTTACAGACAGCCCCCGTTTCAACCCCGATTTTTAGTGACTGGACTTGTAATCAGTCATTCTCGTTCTTGCGGGTTTTCGGCAAGACGATACCTAAACCAATTTTGCTACATTTGAGGGTGTCGTGCTCGTAGCGTACATAGGGTGCTCGTAGCTTAAATCTCCCCCGCAACTTGTTTTGGTTTTCACCACAGCAAATCCGACTCAATGTAGACCTACTTTAGTAGCGGCCATTTTAGCCCACAAAATCGTAGTTTAGAAAACAATATGTGGGGGGGGGGCACCCTTCTTTAGCAAGAAAATTGAGTTGGTCATCCTATTGAAAGCAATGAGGATTTTGGACATACAGATCGTTTAACGTTGTTCTCTTGTTTAAAGGTGCATGAGTAATCTGTGTACATAATGTATTGTACTAAAAACCACTTAAATTGATAAAGCATCATTAAAAAATATATTGCTGTTTAAACTCTGTCATACTAATGTTTAGTAATTATTAATACTGTTCAGTGACGCACCCAGGATTTTGGTTTAAGGGGGGCTAGAGCTACAAATACTTTATTGAAAAACAATATTTTAAATTCGGTTATAGTGACTTCAATTATAGTTATTAGTTCCTTATAACGTCGAAATTTTCTGTATCAATTGCCCGTAGAAGACAAGCCCACTATCAACGTACCATGTTATAAAGTCATAAACAATTATCTGATTTCTTTGACACTGTAACCAAAAAATTACTGTAGGAAACACTACTGTAAAAAATTACTGTAGTACATGTGTCACACTAACTGCAAATATTTAAAAACCAACGTCCTTTTTAAAAGTATTTAAAGACAAATTTTAAAACATTTAAAGACAATTATTAAAACATAAAATATTTTAATTCTTTTGTAACAATGTTCGAAGCTTTTCAGATCTAAATCTTCGGGGGAGGGAGTTTAGATCTAAATCTTCGGGTTGCTTTGGGGGGGCTTTATTCCCTAGCCCCTCCATGGGTGCGCCTATGATACTGTTAATTATTACTTTATTAATTCAGTTATTACTCCGTTAATTGCATTTAATGAACAAGTTATTATGATTAATCTATTCATTATTTTTATTAAGAATTAATGATATCATCCCTTCCTTAGTACTTCTAAGAATTCGCCACTGCACCGACATTAACAAGTATTTAAAATTTTTGTAATCTACCGTCTGAGACTTTCATAAATCTAACAATACGCAATTGCCTTATGGGTTATGTGAAAAAAAAATATATAACCCATTATTGCCTGGATAATTTTTGCAACTTGCTTCGATTTTTTGCTAATGCCAGCAATAATAGATAAATTTCTGGCGTAAACTACTTGATTTCTTTTAAAATCATTATGCAAAGAAATTGAAAGTTCACATCTTATTGGGTCGTGTTGAAATATTTTGTGGAGTTGAGGTTCAATAGTCGTGAATAGTCTAAGAAAAATAGATAACGTTTTCGACTGATAGCGAAAAGGCCGTCCCAAAAAAGGGACACTAGGCATAAATGGGTTAATGAATTTTGAGCTAACCAATGTTTTTCCTAAGCCTTTCCTATTCCTCATTCATATTGCAAGAACACCTTTTTTTTGGGGGGGGGGACTATAAAACATTAAAGTAAACCAAAAATATTGTTTTACTTTAATGTTTTATAGTCAGCACTGTTTTTAATATTTGGAGCTCTATCCAGTATTCGAACATGCTAAAAGAAATTCTGAAATATACACCGCTAGATACATTCTTTTATTTTAAACATTTCATTATAATTGGGGAATCGGTTGTAAAACAGTTCCTAAAATAAAATTTACAATGACTACTTGCTTGACTTGATTTAAACGTCAACTTATTTGTTGAAAATAAATAGTAGATATGAAATCTAAGATTCTGTGGATTAAAATGGCCGGATTAAAGTAGATCTATATTTAGCCGGATTTGCCTTTTTATTTCTTTTCAATTATTACTGTGGTGCAAACAAGTGGCGGGGATGATGTACGCTACGAGCACCCTTGATGGGGTGTACGCTATGAGCACGTACGCTACGAGCACGGAACCCATTTGAGTTGCCCGTGGAAATCGCGGGATTAGCAGCCAGAGGGTTAAAGAATTTTGAGACGTTTGAATAGTGATTGTTTACTTTACTCGTAAGGAAATTGAATACCACAGCATATTTTATGTATTCGTTAAGAAAAAATGACTAGTAAAATTGGTATATATTTTTGAAGGTATATTGGTGTATATTGTCGGCAAATTTTGACTTTAACCCCCCCCCCAAAAAAAAAAAAAAAAAATTGCTTAAAACCGGCCCTGGTTATGATTGATTCTATGTTTAAAAAAAAAAAAAAAAAAAAAAAAAAACTTTAGAGAAGATTTAGACTGACTCTACATGTAGAAGCTGTTAGAATACATTGTTCAGTTGGTAAATTTTGAGTTGCGAAACATTTGGGAGAAAACGTAAGCTATTCGGAAATATTTTCCTAGATGGTTAACTGTTCCTCTTTTTGACAGTAATTTTTGTTTTAGAGACGTACTGGCTTACTGCTAGTATAAGTGCAGCGTACATTTGGTGAAATATTCTTAGTGTTAACATCATTGGCTTGGTTTTAAAGTTGTTCTAGAGTTCTGCGACTCCTAGTACTTTTTTACCCCCCCCCCCAAAAAAAAAAGGATAAGCTTTAACCTTTTCAGGCGCAACCCTTTCCCAATGCTGAAAAGAGCAGCCGTTGCCATCGCTCGACTTAACTACCAGCAAGATGGCGGACGATCGAAACGTTCATCCAGCTAGCTGCGTTAAAGGGTTTCTAGATCTGTGGCACGTGATGAACGTTGGATCGTCCGCCATCTTGCTGGTAGTTAAGTCGAGCGATGGCAACGGCT
>JAWZYV010014658.1:0-73197 GCA_038373885.1 Cheiracanthium punctorium | reverse complement strand
AAACTACTGTTTTTTTGTAGCGCACTACATACTACACTACTTTTTTTAAAAAGTAGCGCGCTACACTACAAACTATAAAAAAAAGTAGCGACTACTGTAGTTTTGCTACTTGTAGCGCACTACTCCCCAGCCCTGGCCAGGACATAGGGGCGCCTACGACCAGCCAATGAGAAGCCCCTTTAATACACCCCATCTGGAGAAATATCCAATAAAGATGAGGGGAGAAAACCTGATGAGAGGCCCCAGAGGAAGGACTTGGGTGGGAAGGTAGAGAGAGCTGGTCAAAAGAGGTTCGAGAGAGAATCTTGGTGCGTGTTTCATTATTCTTCTATAGAGATTAAGGAGTTTGTATTAAACAAACTGCTTTCATTTTTAATGGTTTATTCTATAAACAAACCAAGGGTCTTGCTATTGGTAATCCTGTCTCACCTCTATTATGTGATATTTATATGCAATATTTTGAAGAGAAGCTCCTCAAGGTCTTTAATTTTCCGTGCTGGGTCAGATACGTTGACGCTACTTTTGTTCTAGTAGATTCCAATTGTGATATTTCTAATTTATTTTTAATTGTTAATTCTGTTGATCCATGTATCCAGTTTACTCTAGAAGAGGAGTGCAACAATTCTTTACCTTTTTTGGATGCTCTTTCTATGAATCCGGACGGTTTCTCTACTTCTGTTTTCTGCAAACCCTTTTCTATTTCTTTACCTCCTCATGCCCTATCTAATCATCCTTACCAGCAAAAACTTTCTGCTTTTTACACTTATGTGTTTCATGCTATCAAAATTTGCTCTGACTCTACATCTCTTAATAATGAGATTAATTACTTAAAATCCTTAGCTGTCGCTCATGGTTTTAGCCCCTCTATTATTGATAAAGCTCTTTCTAAATTTAATAAGCCTAATACTTTGACTACTACTATTAATTTTCATAATCAATTAATTGTACTACCTTTCTTTTCCCCTTTATGCTACAAAATTTCTCAGAAATTTCGGTTTCAAAGTCATTTTTGAACCTTTTAATAAACTTAAATTTTTCTACCTTAAAGATACTATTCCTACTGAGAACCATAGGGGTGTTTATTATATTCATTGTGGATCTTGTGATTTGGGCTATATTGGTCAGACCAGTAGAGCTCTCGAATTTAGGCTCAAAGAGCATCAGAGAGATGTTTCCAAGCACGAACTTTCCAAAGCTCTATTGCCTCAAATTGTTGGAATTCTAATCATCGTTTTCAGTTTTCTAAGATATTGTGCACTCCTCAGTCTTTGTCCCATCTTGACTTTTTGGAAGGTTTTTCCATTACCCAATACTTGGAACGTCTTGTGAACGATGGCTCTTCTGTTCCTTTCATTCATTCTGCTTGGAAGCTGCTGTTGTAAGGTTCTATTCACTTTTTCCCTCTACTCCCCCCTTTTCTTCTGCTACCAGCTTTCTTTTTCTTTCTTCCTCCCTTTTCTATTCTATTATTTTGTTTTGTGCATGTGTTTCTTTCCTTTATGTTTTTTATTATGTTAATATATTTATTTTTATTAAAAAAAAATTATTGTGCTGCCTTGTATGTGTATTTATATGTATGTATATATATAGTTTTATTTCTTTTTTCGTGTGTGTTTGTGTGTTTTTTTATTATTATTGTTATTAATTATTTATGTATTTTTGTTTGTCCTTTTCTTTTCCCCTAGTGGCAACATGCTTGTTTATCTTTTTCAGTTCCCTCTGTTCTGTAAGATGAAGGGCTTTGACTGATGAAGACTGTGGAAAAAAGGAAGGAAAAAAAAAAAAAAAAAAACAGTTGAAACGATTGTATCCTGTTATAAGTAACATTTTATGTGTGTTTTTTCTCAAAGTTTTTATTTATTTTAATAGGAAGTATTCCCAAAATCAAATCAATAAAGAGTAACTTTCAAATTTATCCACAAATACACTTTTTACTCCACACTTTACGCTCACTTATTTTGGGAGTGGTGCAGCCCAATCACCCACCCTCTCGCAACGCCCTTGATATACCCTCTATTTTAGATAAGTTTTGCTAAACATTTTTTTTCAGTGTTTCAAAATCCCAAGTGAAAAAACAGTCTTGCCAGATAACTCTGATTCAGTTTTAAGATGATAACTCTTTCCAACGGGGAACTCTTAAGTTTAAAATGAATTCAATAAAAGATTCTTTTTATTTCATGTATTGAACAATAAAATGAAATGTATGAGTCTACAAAATTTTTAAAAACAAAGCTTTTAAAAAGGTATTTCAAGTTTTCATACTGAAGCATAGATAATTACATGTGTGATAAAATAATAAATAAATAAACAAGAATGTATTAAAATACACTTTATTTCAAATACAAAATTTTATCCAAAATTTACATTAACAATATAATATCTAACTATACCCTATAATGTTTTTTAAAAACATAAATTATGTACTCTCGGACTTAGTAGTATATATAAAATGCATAAACAAACAAGAAAAAGAAACAGTAATAAAACATTGCAAACTATGTGAAACAATTAAAATATTTGTTAAACCCTTTACACCCTAATCTAAATCCTATTAAAAAAAAAAAAGCTCAAGTATAAACCAGAATTTTTATGCTCATTTTATTAATAAAATATTGTTCTTCATAATTAATGCATGTATAAAATATTTTTATAACTTCTCACATTTCTTTTGAGCTGCATTTTTAAAAGAAACTTAATTAGTATTAACCTCTTTGGCCTTGCTCCTGTCAAAATCATGGGCTAAGTTAATAATGTTCAAATGCTATGTGCCAGAAAGATAAGAGCATTTTAATTCTTATGCACATTATTTTTTATATCTTATTTTACACAACAGACAGCAATACCAAACTATTTTTAACTTAATTTGGAGATAGTTTATTTTTGTGATATGCATTGTGCAATCTTAGCTCACTTTTTTTAAAACTTATTTTCAAAGAAAACTTTATAAATATTTATTTATTTTACAAGTTTAAATAAAATTCTCCTTTAGTGTGTTTAAAACATATATCTTCAATGATTCCTTACTTACTACAAAACACACACTCAGTCACAATAACCCTGAATGTCAGCTTTTCCTAGAAATTTAACTGTTTTTTTTCTTTTGCACTAAAAACATGCCCGAAACCTTAAAATGAGTACATATATTGTACATGCACTTATTTTTATACAATTTTCCGGAATAAAAAGGCACTTTTATGACCATTTTCTTGAAAATAATACAACCGTTAAGGGGTTAACAAAACTAAAGTTGGAAATCTGTATTATTCTTATTCATAATGTTTTATGTACTTCAATTTGAATTTCTGGAATGGAACATAATATTGATTTTAAAAAATCTATTAGATATGAACAGATTGAGCATTTTATCAGTATGAAATATCACACTTTATCAAGTAAATTTGCTATAATAAAAAATCACAAGTAGGTTAAGTATCCCAATATATTAAAAACCACAAGGAAACTGCTAATGCATTTGGCACAAATTTAAAGCTTTTAGCTGAAAACTGATTTTGGCACACAAGAATTACCTTTAATTTAGAGATAGTTATGAAACATGCAGTGACAATAGGTTAGATTTTTACATGTCCCCATCAAACAAAAGGCTTTTGCCTCTCATGAGAGTGTACTCAAGCTAAGCTGTATATCACATGTGTGCACCGTATGATATAGATTGACAAATTAAAACCCATTTAGATAAACCCCATTTAATGATCACCTTTTGGAGCCCCCTTCATATGAATGATCAGCATTATGACTTGAAACAGATAATGCATTTTACAATTGGATGATAACACATTTTAGGACACAACATTTGATTATAATGACTGTTAAAGGCACCACCACAAACACAAAAAGTTGCTAATTGAAACTAAATTAGAAGTGACAGCATATTATAAAACAATATAGTACAGTGATAAAGAAATGAGGCTGGTTCTAAATTTTTGATTGTCTTTGCAAGTATGTTTCTAAACAGTAAATATAAAAATTAAAGTCATAAATATAGTAAAACAATAAAATTTTTGCAATAAAAGGGGAAAATATACACAGAAAATTTATCTTTTTACAAGTAAGCTTGGCAAAAGCTTTATTGGGTGCAAATTTCAACCATCAGAAATATAATTATGCTTGAATGTAATAATAAATGGAGTTTTCAAAAACAAAACAAGGTAGAATAAAATTACATACCAAGTAATGCAACACAAGAGTATTACACGGTGTGTTCCAAAAATATGGTAACATGCTTCAATTCTATTCAGTAGGAATAAATGGGCAATGCAGCCCTCCACCCCCTTGGCTGAGATCCCTCAAGCAGATAATCAATCATAATCCAAAAAGAAATTTTTAAAATGTTTAAATGAGTTAAGAAAAAATACCTCTCCTTAATTTTCAAAAAGGGGCTTGATAAATTTGTATAAAAGCCCCCCCCCCATGCAAATTTCTCTATTAGAAAGCTTTAATTTCCATCCAAGACCATTAGAAAAACCACATAACTGTATCTTTAAAAAGAGTTACTAACTGAAAATTGAATGCTGTGCATAGGGACCATATATCAAAAGAGAAATGTAAATTTCTGAGAGACGGCATAAAATGAAATTAATGGCTGCATACTCTCCACAAACTGCATAGACAGACCACTGTTTATCTTTATCTATTAAAGCCCTATTTTAATGGTGTTATTCGAAAAAATCATGTGATTTTGGTACATAATTACAAATAAACTAATTATGCCAGGCACTTCAAAATTTTGAAACTGTCTCTTTACAAGCTGTATTACATACTGCGAAGACAGGCCAATCTGTATCAGTTTCAAAACTTTTAGAAAAAATTCTTAAAAATCGGAAATTTTTGCAAAGCGTGTCACTCTTCGAAAAATCTTGCAGCTCAGATCCATGTTTAAGATTTTTTTCTGAAAATTTCACAAAAGCCACAGCTTTTTCGCTTATCGCAGTGTGTAAAACAGCTTATAAAGAACCATCTGGAATTTTTTGGAGACCATGGTGCTATTAGTTTATTTCAATTTGTGTACCAAGACTAAAAACAGAGTTTTTTTTTCGAAGAACAGCCTTAATGCATTTGGGATTAATTTTACGCATGTCATCACATTTTTTATCTAAAAATTTCCATTACCAATTTCTATATGATCCTTATTTTAACTGAGAAAACAATCTTTTAAAGCAGGTATGGGCAACCTTTGAAAAGTTTCAGGCCAAACTTTAGGGAGTTAGCAGAGTCGCAGGCCTTATAATTGGGATTTATATGGGATTTTGAATGGTTTATAAGGGTTTTTATGTTCCACGGGCCGGATCCAAAGCCGTGGCAGCCACATCCGACCCACGGTTGTACATATGTGTTTTAAAGGATGAAAAATGGCAGTAAGTCCATTTTTTTCTGTATCATAATTCAGTTGGTTTTAAATGTATAGTTATGCAGTTTTTCTAATGGTTTTGTTCATTGCAAAACAAAAACTTTTAAACAGAAAAAATTTGCATAGGTATATATATGAAGAGCATCACTTTTTGAAAATTAATGAGAAGAAATTTTACTTAAGTAGTCTTTTTTTCCAACCTTATATTGAAAATTTTTTAAAATTTACATTGCCCACTTATCTCTAGATAATTAAAGTGTGTTACAATACTTTCGGAACACCCTGTATAGTGTCATTTGTTAGAACAACAGTAAGAAAATGTATAGATTTTGGACAGGTGTATGCAGCACAACACTTCGCGACAGAACTGACCCTGAAATGAATGAATAGCACTACTATGCTATTGATAAAAATCTCTAGCAAATTAGAAAAAACATTTTCATTTCAAAAGACAAAATCAAAGTTATTAACATAATGAAGAACTTGTGAAACAAGTGTACAGGAAATGTAAAATGCATATGATGACTATTTTATACAAGGCATCCCAAAACAATGATAACATACTTTCATTCTTTATCCATTAGAGATAAGCAAGCAATATAAGTTGAAAGAATGTTCAAAATAAGGCAAGAAATAAGACTACATTCAGAAAATTTCTTCTGGCTAACTTTCAAAAAGCAACAGTTCTTAAATTTCTATACAGGCCCTGCACAAAAAATCCCCCAATTAGTAAAATGTGCCCCATACACTAATGAGGTGATGTGCAAAATTTGAGAATTTGTCTTAAAAAAGGTCAGAGATATAAGGATAAACATAGGCTTACTTAAACCACTTTTCAATGGCACTCGAAAGGAAAAAAAATCACACCAGATTGTGTTTCAGGATCTATACAAAAATTATGAAAGAAAATAATTTTCTTGCACTCTAGCATTAACCCGTTGAGGACTAGTGCACAGAGAATGAAGCACAATCTATGAAGTGAATAATATCTTTCACTAAATCTTCCAGTTATATGTTGATCCTCATGTAATCTGCTAGTAGAATGTTTGGTGAATATCACTGCAAAAGTTGTGCGCTTGACTTCAGAAGTTTACATCTATGTGAAGAAGCAAAGGGGGAGGGGGTGCTAATTGAGGGGATACTTACTAACCAGAAGAAAACTAGTCTCCAGGAAACTGACAGACATATGCAAAAGACTGCCTACCACAACAGTACCTCTATAAAAAGCTCAGAAGTAACAGGACAGTATCTAAAGAACTTGCTATTCACAAAGTGATGAGCAGGAAAAAGGTTTTATAAAAAATAAACAAATAAGCTTTATTATTATTATTATTGAAAACTGAATTAACTAAATTTATGAGGCTTGAGGCAAGTACCTCATAAACCTGTGTGGAGATCTGCCATTGCCTTCATTAGATTTAATACGACTAGAAAAGTTATTTTGCTTTTTAGCATATTTATGAACAGGAACACTATAAAATTTATATTCCCTCAAAAAACTTCTAAAAAGTATTAAAAATAGCTGTCTACTGAACAAAATAAAAACAACTAAATAGTAAAAGCTTCCCAGACAGCACAGCAAACTTGCAGTAAACTTGATTTATCAAGTCAATAAACTTGAAAATTTCAAGCGTGTAAGCTTAATGCAAGCTTGAATCAAGTGTTCAAGTTTACACTTGCCCCACTTGCATTAAGCTTGACATAGCGAGCTTAAAAAAATTCCTAAATACATGAGGCGCCCGTCGGCGGACTCGCCCCATGCATTTTCCCCTCTACGCTGAAATTTCAAGTTATTTTAATGTTTCCATCAAGCGTCCACGGCTGGGATCGATCTCGGGACCTAAGGTTTGGGAAGCCAGCGTGCTAACCACTCGGCCAACCTGACTCGTGCTGATATGACTAAAGTTTGAAGTGACTGTTATGGTTATCATGCCGTTTTCTGGCGAGATCGATCAATGGCCGATGCTAATCTGTTTCTTTTATTTTTCCATGGGATGAATCAAAATTAAAATAATATTATGTGTGATTTATAGACTCTACTAATAGGGAAATAAGCATAATATAAACTTAAAAGCAGCACACGTTTTAAAACTTTCAATATCGCGAGACTCATGTTGGGCAATATTGGCCAAAATTGAGACAAACGACTGATTTTGAAATCAATTTCGTTGTATAATTGTATTTTATTTTGAAGAATTTCAATATTTGGAAGTATAGAATCTTTTTTTTTTTAATTCTATGGTCAAGTACATTTATGACTGATGATAAATTATTTGTTATGTGGATGTGGCTTTTCAAATCAAGCAGTAATCAAGTTGTATTCAAGCTTGGCAGTTCAAATGACTTCTCCAAGCTTGCTACAAGCTTAAAATGAATTGAACTGTCAAGCTTGTATTAATACATCAAATTCAAAGAAATGTCAAGCTTGATTTAAGCTGATGTGCTGTCTGGGTTTTAAAAAAGTTTTCATAAAATTATCCAATATCATTTTTAAAACTGGTCCCTCTGTTTGATTTAATGAATATAAATAATTCTTAAAGAATGTAGTATTGCGACAATTCATTTCCAATATTCCGCAACAAAAAAAGAGCCATTGTTTTCAAGTAAGCGGCATAAAATTTTAAATAGAGTTAGAAAAAAGCACTCCAGAACTGAGATGCAAGGAAACACCAACTTAAGAAAGAGATCTTAAGACAATTTAGTTTTAACCACCGAAACAGAGACTGTGACTTAACAATTTCTGAGTGCTCTCGTATGAAAAACCTTAAGTATTAGTTGAAATAATTTCTCATTTCCAAGGTTCTGCTTAGCAAAGACAATCAAAACTTTTCCAAGCTGAACTAAAATCTCCATACTTTTCTAAAATGAATATTACTTACATGTAAAAAAGCATCTAAAATTTCTCAGGCAGCTATTTTTACTGATACTAGTATAGTGATATATCCTTGTTCCCATTTTACAGTGGTTTTACTTATCATAAAGTACTGTCAATCATAAGAAATAGCATACATAATTATGCATATCTTAAATTTGAAGGATTCTCTTGTTATTTCCAAAAGCAATTGGTACCAATTACTTCAAATAATCAAGTTTCTACTCTGTAATTAAATAGTTATAATAAATAGTATAAACTGAAAATGACTAACCACATAAAAGTTATCCAGAAATGACAGTACAGAGCAGGACTGCACAACCTTTTAGATCATGGGCAACATAAATTTAAAGGTATTGTACCAAGGGCCACTCAAGTAGTATAGTCATAAAAAACAAGACATTTTTGAAGTTATATAGTTTTAAGAACAATGTATCAAAGACTGATGGATGCGATGATGCAGCTCAAAATATGTATTTGTAGGTTTATTTGAAAATTTTGTGTCATATAATAGCTACAAATCAATTATCAAATTGGATTTGTAGCTGAACATTCTCTGGTGCTACGTTTTGATCAATCTAAAGTAATTTAATTTTTACAGTTAATTTCTTTTCTCCAATATTTGAATTGTGGGTGTTGATATGTGTTTTTCACAGCACAATTAGGTTGTTGGGTTAATGGAACACATGTTGTGTGCCAATAATGGCCTGCAGGCCACAGGTTGTGCATCCCTGATATAGTCATTAAATAATACATTTAAAAAAAAATTGCAAACAAGACTACTTCAGATAATTTTTAAGTAATTTTTTTATAATAATATTATATATACATATTTATCATCATCTTCTATTTACATTTATAAAAAAAGGGGGGTAATTGTCAATGCAGCCAGATGAATAATTTTGTCCAGAAAAAAAAAGAATAGAAGAAAAAGAGTAAAGTAGAGGGAATTCCATAAGTTGTGTCACCAGTAATTCATTTTGTGCCAAATATAAGCAATCATTACTTTCACAAATATTTGTTATTTTATTAACAATTCAATTTCTAGACTAAATTAGCTGGATTATGACAGTCTTTCAAAAAGTATGAAAATTAGGTTGCTCATCACAAATTTATGGCATGTATGTGTTTATGCTCAAATACAGGTGTTTCCATAAACAAAATGAGATTAAACATCACTATCTATGCATAAAATTGTTTGAAAAACTCCTAAATTGGGCATTTACATCTGGAAATACACGAGTATCACTCAAATTACTCTTTAAAAAAAAGTTACAAAATTACACAAAATATTATCATTTTCTCAAAAACTAATTTTAATGCAACATAAAAGCAAAAATTAGTTTTAATTTCTCCAAAATACAAAGACAGCAAATTCCATATTTTGAAAAGATAAATTCTCAAGTTCTTTATATGATATTGGATGCATTAATCAAAGAAAGCTCTTATAAACAATATTTCATTTCTTAATAAAATAAAAATTTTGCAAAATAAATTGAATTAAATCCTACCCCTCATCTTTTCGTTGAAAAGAGTGCAGAAAATAGACAATAAAACAAATGTTAACTTCTAAGCATGCTCCACTTCTATAATACATTCAAAACTGCACACTGAGTTTCATCATGATACTGTGGTTCACTGTGATTTTAGGAACATAAATAATTCAATATTCATACAAAAAATTCCTCATGCATAAGAAAAGCTGAATTGATAAGCAACTTAAAAAATATTTAATAATACTTAATTATGAAATAAATAATATTTAATAATTTTATGTAATATTAAAAGAAATATCATAATATTAAATTAATTTAATAGTTAAGAAATTTTACTTAGTGTCAGTAAAACAGTGCTAGTCTACATTTCAAAACTAAAGATGCTACAGTATATGAGAAATTAAAATAATACAAAAGGACATACACATTTTAAGCTGATTAGTATTTTTTAAACATGAGATGAGTGTATTTGTAAAGCATAGCAAGACAAAACTCATTAACTTTTAGGAAGATTTGATTTAAAATAAAACAATATGAAAGTAGTGCAAGTTGAAGACTTCTAGTCCTAAAGTACTAAAATAGTACTATTACACATTTAGCTAGTTTTTAATTTGTTCAGCTTTAGTATCATGTAAGAAAATATGTGCGTTTCATATAACATCACTTTAAAAAGCATTTAAGGCATTTTCAAAAACATTGTGTACATATATAAATCACTTCATGGCATACATAATTATTCAAACTGTAAAAAAAAAAAAAAAAAAAAATTAGCTTAGTACTTTACTACCTCATCTTATTAAAACTCTACTACAGAATTTACAAACATTTATATTAAAGTAGTATCAAAAGGCTTCTTTAACATAGAAAATAAATGCTTTATATTTCAAAACTGTTATTCAATTAATAACAATTTCTTAAATACAAAACTTAAAGATATAAAGTGAATAACTATGAGAAACCAGACAATCATATATCACACAATAAAAAGTATTTATATGGGTTTATATAAAAGAGTAGTCACATATTTCTTTTTGTATCTCAGAGTTGCACTTAGCACCATCACACCATCCTGTAAGAATATTTTAGCCAATGTAAAAATTTCAATTATATGAATACATTTTTAGAAATAATAAAAAGGAAATGGACAAACCTTTATTGAAAGAGCATATAAGTGATTGAGCATTACATGATTAGGCTCAGGTAACAAAATTGGTTCACTCTGCATAAAAAAATAAATAATAATAATAAAGCAATCAATAAAAGAAATAAGTATATTGAGTAAAATAAAAACATACTAGACACAAAAATCAATAATTATGATTAAAAAAAAAAGCTCCAAATCAAGGGCAAGAATAAATTGTGTAATGACTACTGAAAGGGCTGTTAAGCAGTGCTATATTTAAGGAACACCTGCCAACTCTTCTCGTTTTGATATTTTTTTTTTTTTTAATCTATCCTTTGGTCTTTCAATCACAATTTAAATTTTCTATATTTTGAATTTTTTATACTACATAAAATAGTATTTTGAAATGTGCCAAGTAATTTTTATAAAAATAAATCCATTTAAAAATATTTCATGTTGGCAGGAATGTTAATGACATGAAGACAACCTCTGTCATGGAGGCCGTAAACTGGGGTTAGTCTCCAAGTTCCAGAAAGATAAAAATCAAATTTTACTACATACATACTCTAAATTCTCCAGTCTCTTGCTCAGTTATTGCATACATATCACATTACATTTATTATTGTAAAAATAAAAAAAGTTAGTAAATCTGATGGAGAAAAAATGGTAACACAAGCAGGAAATTCTAGCATCTGTGGAACATCTAATGCACATTAGCATAAATAAAAAATCTTTTAAAGTTCTCTAACCTTTCAGCAACTGCTATGTGAGGCTATCCTCATATTATGGAGCAGGAGGCTCAAATCAAAACTTTTCAAGTTTCCTCATATTCCCCTTTTTTAGAACTTTTTCTACAATTAGTACTAAAAGTTATGAATATTATTTGCAAATATTACAATTTTTAATAAAATATTCAAACAAATGCATGATGATATTAATACAATTGAATTTGGTAACAAAGACTTTCTTACAAGGTAAAAATATTTTGTATTATTTTATTGCTCCCCCACATGACAAACTCGCTTATAGCATTGCTCTCATTCTATTACAGTAAACTCCCGATTATCAATGTTCTGTTTTTTTTTTTTTTTTTTCATTGACGACGATTATTTACGGAATGTAGAGAAATAAGCACACACTTTTAATGATCAACAAATGCAAAATCTGTTTTTAAAGTAAAATTCTGATCATATATCCCTCTACCCCCCCCACCCCAAGTTCACCGAAACAATGGACGAATATGACGTTTGTCAGGTTTCGGTGACTAGATTAAAGCCGATCATTGATTGACTGAGGTCATTTTTCATACCTCCCCATTGTTCATGCCATTTAAAGTCAGAAATCACAACACATCACTTAGCAGGATGACTCATCACTTTACACAAGATGCTGCTAAAAAAACTTCAATCACCGAAACAGAAAAACAAAACAACTGACTGACTTTTTTGCAAAAAATTAAGAATACCTCTTATGAAGTCATACCTATGTGTGTAAGTATTAGGGTGGTGCGGAAAACAATTTTTTTAAAAATTCGAAACGTCACCATGTGCAATAGTTGCAATTTTGATAGTAAAATTAAACCCTGAAATTTGGATGAAATTGTTTAATATCTTAGGCCTCCTCAAATTCTACGAATTTTGGAAATTATAGGAAAAAATGCTTTAAATCAACTGCTGTTTTCATTAAAGAAAAATAAAATTATGAAATGTCACCTGGTTATTTATTTGCACTTTTGAGCATATAAACATTTGTAAAAAAGCTAGCCGATGTAAAATTAATTCTTAGGCCTCCCCAAATCCTTTAAAGTTTGCCATTTTTACTCCAAAAATAGCTCAATAAATTGGATAAACAAACTCATCTACACCCACTTCATTACCAACATGAGCTTGATATTAACAAATCTTATCCTCTGACATACTTTTTGTAAACATCGTCCTGATTTTCAGCTTACATTCTTCTTTAAATTATTACTCCCCCCCCCTTCATTCTATCTCAGAAAGATCCCGATTTCATTCCACAGTGCTCTCAGCTAACTTTGAAACCTAAGTCTCAAATAAAATTATCTGTGTTTTCCAGAAAGTGTGATAGGCGAAGCGTCAGTGATCGAGCTGCAGCTGATCTTGCATCAGCTTTGCTTCATGATGTAAGTGAACATATACAAGAACAGACGAAAGATAATAGTACACCTCTTATTGATCAGTATAAAATTCGGAGAGAAAGGATAAAGACACGTCAAGCAATTCAAGATGAGGTAATACCTCTGGTCCCAAAGGCGTATTAAAGAGCGGGTGAAGGGGGCGATACACCCCACCCCCCTGAGAAAAAAGAAATTAATGTAAAAGATTCTATTTTACTTCCATAAAATGGATGTATATGCCAATCTTCAAACTAACTGCCTCCCCCCCCCCTGACAATCTTGCATTAATCCGCCACTGTCTGGTCACAACAGTGGTCATAACAGTCTGGTCATGGCTTTCTTTTTTGACGGAAGAAGAGAAGAAACTTTTACAATTACGAAAATGGATGATAGCAAGTGGCATAAGCAGGCCCGTAGCTAGGGTTAGTTCAATGAGTGGGCCCAAAAATACCCAGGGTGGGCACGATTTTTGAATCTGCAAACTAAAACAAAGCAAAACTATTTAACGGCTGAAACAATACTTCCTTACCAAAAATTTTTATATTTAATTATCAAGGTAGCCTAAGGAAATACGCTGGAAGGAAAATAAACAGCAAATATTTAAAAAAAAAGAAAAAAAAAACAAAACGGAACAGATTAAATGCGGGAATTAAGAATAGTGTCTTGAAAATAAACAATAAACTGTGTAATTACTCACAGGACCTTTTAAAAATGTATAAGCATTTCGGGAGCAACAAAAGGGTGTCTTTCTTCATCAGTACCTAATACGCACCTTCCAGCAAACAGCAAAGCATAAAAACACAAAAATAATTTTTTTAGCTTTTAATATATTTTGCATTTTCATGCTTTGCTGTCCTTTCGATGGTACATATTTAGGTACTAATGAAGAAATCACTCTTTTGCTGCTTTCGGAACACATATACCTTTTTTAAAGGTCCTGTGAGTAATAACAAAGTTTATTGATTTCATCCTAGCATTTTTGATAGTTTTTTCTTCAATACACTCAATCGACGTCTCAATAAAGCTGTAGACGTCGATTCTTTGCACCATGGAACCGCTTTAAAACAAGCTCCACTGGAATGCTGTTCATGAGTTTATGTTCAAATGCAAGAAGAATTAGAATAGCTTTCCTCTCGTGCAGCATGGATGAACAAAATGGAGTTAAGATTCTTGAAAAAGTGCTAAATGACGCCTCGCAGGTTGCTGTAGATGCTCCTATTGACAAGGCAGAAGGAAGAAGGCAATAAATAGAAGGAAATGCATCTCTATAATTGAACACAAATGCTGTCATTTCATGCAATGTGGCTGAGAGTTTCGACTCTGATATTTTCTTTTGCAAGAAAGTTAGTGCCGTTGCTATTTCAGCAGTTGCGCCATCCATTGTAGTGTATCGATATTGCATGAATTTGCCAGACACCTCAGGTGCTGCATGTTGGACGAATTGCTGGTCATGAACATGAGAGCTTTCATACTCTCTTACAATTATATGCTCTCTGGGCTGGACAGTAAATTCAGCTCTGCTATTGTTTGATCAAAGGCATCACGGTGCATTCATAGTAGTTCTTGTTGCAACATTTCCTTTCAATGCTGGGAATATAAGCGTCTTCCTGCAGATTCAGTCATGATGAAGTGACCCAGTCATGTCCCTATGAAATGGACTGGAACCACACATCTACGTTTTGGAGCTGGAATCTCTTCAGCGTACCAGAAGATAGCATTGTCATAGCCGATTTGTATAAGGTGTCAAAATGTTCAACATTTCAGTGCTTTTTAATTTCTTTTACAACTCTGGCAATAATTTTTCTCACTTGTAGCAGGTCCATAGCTTTAGACTGCAGTACAATATTGTCTGGATCTAACAGGGATAGAAGGGAATGCTAAAGAGTTCCATAAAATACAAACCGAGGAGTTTTAATTTCGGAAAGCAGTGCAGTTGCTCCCATTGAAATATCATGAGAGTCAGCACACTTCTGAAAAACTTTGATAAGTTCTGAGTAATTATTTAGTATCGCTACTGTACAGTGGTAATGCTCAGACTATCGTTGAGGCAATAGACGATTCAGTGCTTGTCCCTCATACACATTTGAAACGGGATGCTTTCTACTGAATTTATGGAGTCCAGAGGAGATATTGAGGAAACTGCACAAATCTTTGTCCCCTTAAATAGCACTTATAACCAGTAAGTGCAATTTAAGGTTGTAGCAATGAATGTAAGGAATTTCTTGAGTTGACACTTGAGTTTAGCCTGCATGCCACCGTATGCTCCAGCCATGACGGCAGCACCATCGTAGCATTGAGAGATGATGTTCTTTGGATCCAGTCCCAGTTTATTAAGCTCATCCAGAATTGTTCTACAGACCGCATCTGCATCCAGATGCACTGGCATTAGTAGCAATGCTAACTAAATGTTCAAATGGAATTCCTTCTTTTACTGCACGGATGACAATAGATACATTTTCAGTCCCATTTATATATATATGCTTCGTTCCATCCACTTTGATAGTGAAGAATGGAACATCTGCTCCCGGAACTCTCCTCGCAATTTCTTCTTGAACCATTTTTGCCAATATAGACATAATTCCATTCTGCATTTCCGGAGATTTGTTTGTAGCATTCTTTGGTATTCTGGTTATAATATCAGCTAGTTTGTTGTCCTTTCTAAGTGTATATTCAAAAACTGCCTAAATAAACCAGAGGAAGTTATCGTAATGTATTTCGCGACAAACTTTATTTTGAACAACCAAAGCGGTATTCAATTCATGTTCCGATTCAGATGGAAACCATGATACGGCCAATTGTATAGCCCAGAAGCAGGGTGGGCACGGCCCTCGTAGGCCCACCCATAGCTGCGGGCCTGGGCATAAGAGAAAAGTATGGGAGAAGCATATTACACTAGTTGAAGAACCCGGTTCTGTCTATTTGGGACATTTTGCACTGAAGAGTAAGAGTTCAAAGGACATTTCCGACGGTATCTTCATCTTCATCAGAATTAGCCTTTATTGAAAGTGATGGGGAAGAGACTAATACCGGTGTAAATGCACGTGCAATTAGACACCTTGAAGAAAGGCTCAATTCTCCCATGCATTGGACAAATATGTCAATTTCATTTTAAAAAACTGTCTTTATGCCACCTTACAGAAGCAGTCGACAAGAAAACATCAAGACCAAGCGCATTCAGTGGATTGATTGGTAAGTCCCTGAAGACGTGCACTAACCTTCCTATCATTAAGTTCTAGGAAATTGAATTTTCATTTGAGTCTGATATTGACTTTGGAGATTTTAGCACAGATCAACGTTGTTTGTGGGAAATTTGTAAGGCTGTTACCTCTGGTTATTGCCCACAAGATCTAGCTAATAGAGACCCTGGAAAACTTTCTCATTCTCGCTGGATATCGTTCGCAAATCGCATTTTGTGTTTGTATTTTGGAACATCTTATCCAACACCACAATTAGCCACATTTGTAATCAACGTATACGCACCAACATGGTTCAGAATCAAGTGTAACAGTGCCTTTCAGGATGGCCCAAAGAATTTGCAATATTTTATATCTTGATTTCATTATCCCCCAGATAATTTTAAGGGTATAATAAAAATCGTTGTTCAAAGCAACACGTATTTTGCTCATGCAGAAAATGTACTCTCTGCAATGTTATTCGACAACAGAATATCTGTCCATCAGCTTTCCATTCAGCGTATCATAAAGGCCAGAAAATCTTTGGAGCAAACAATGAGCATTTGAAAGTTTCAGATTCCAAAGGTGAATTTCAAAAGCAATGACCACATTGACCTTATCCATTGGCAAGAATGTGTTGTAACTGAGCCTCCCATCCAAAGAAATTGACAAATAGTGTGTTACAGGAATTACTGAAGTCGGATAAACATCCAAGCTCTTGCGATAAATTTCTAAAAATACCCTGCCATCCCCAAGCAGTTGAGAAGATGATTAGGATTGTGACAGAATCTGCTCTTCATTTGTGTGGTCTCCATGCAAGAGACGGATTCATCTAAGCAAAAACATTCAATAGGAAGCTAATGCCATGTTGATCTGAAGTCTGATTTCTGAGTGAAATAACCTACTCCTTACATGAGAAGGTAAGACTAGTATCTTCTCTATTTACATATGTTTGCGTACCATTTTTAGTAAAAAACGCTCCACTTCAAGTAATTTGGGGAGGCCAAAGAATTAATTTTACATCGACTAGCTTTTTACAAATGTTTATATAGTCAAAAGTGCAAATAAATAACCTGGTGGCATTTCATATTTTAATTTTTTTTTATGAAAAGAGCAGTTGATTTTAATGCATTTTTTCCTATAGTTTCCAAAATTCATGGATCTTGAGGAGGCCTAAGATATTAAACAATTTCATGCAAATTTCAGGGTTTAATTTTACTATCAAAATCACAACTATTGCACATGGTGACTTTTCAAATTAAAAAAAAAAAATGTTTTTCGCACCACCCTAGTAAGTATGTACTAGTACTATTATGATTCTTAAAAATGATTTGAATGCATTTTGTGTTGATTTTTGTTCTTTTTCACCTATTTTGGGGTTTATCTGCAAAATTCGCTTATCCGGGATTATCCTGCTACCCTATTCCATAGATATAATTGCGATTTTACTTTATCATAAATAATGTGGACTCTTCAATGATGTCATAAGTGTTCAACAGCATTCAAGGAAGAAGGTGGAAAAAATGAGGAGTAAGTAAGCTAAAAGTAGAAATATTTTAAAGAATATCAATGTGCAAGGTTATTTTATGACCGAAGCTTCAGCTCTGTACACAAAGTAGGTTTTTGTGATAAATTATTTTTATTGAGTTGAGAAATACTATATTTGTTTATATCTACAAAAATAATTTGTAGAATGAAGATTTTTCTGCTATAAAATAATATTAATTTTGAATAAAACAGTAACAGTTGGAATTAATAACTGTTTTCTTTTTTTGGGGGGGGGGGCTACATAAATATATTTTTAGTTACAGAAATTTGATAGAAAAATGAATTATCCTGACATTATCAAACATGAAATTTTTGAGTCTATCCTATATTGTAAGCCTTATTTTTACAGGTTCGATCCTGGGACCAACCGAAAACCATTGTGCTCACTAATGGTGATTCGGACATATTCAATATGTCATGGTCGCAATATCCTGCAAGTTCCCATGCAAAACAACACCTTTGGGGGTGGGGTGGCAAAACTAAGTCTTGGGGTCTTCTGCATGGTTCTTGCTTCAAAATTAACCCCTTGCTAGTTCAATTTTTTCAGTTTTAGGGGGAAAAAAATGTAATTTTTTAATCATGCATATTTTGATATATATGCACTTTTTAAAAAGTAACAATACTATTCTCATATAAGACTTTCTAAATCGTGTATACTGCTACCATCTAGGGGGCAGAAAAGTAAATAAGTGTTTGAAAGCAAAATGCAATAATTTGGGAAAGATTACATGAAAAGTAAAAAATTTCCCACTGCCCAAGCTACACTCGGGATAATCCAGAATGGAAGGTTTTATCTACCTAAGCTCACCTCTGGCAAATCCGGTAAGGGGCTAATGATAACGATAAAAACACCTACCTTGAAAATGAAATTAAACTCGCTGATTTTATTATAGTTTTGCACCTTTTATGATTATTAGGGATGCACCGATATTTTGCCGAATAATGAATACCGAATATTTCATTAAAATTAAAATTTATTAAACCATTGTTAAACTTTGATTACAATGATTAATTTAATTAGTTTATTTTTAAACAATATTTCATATGGTATAAAACTTCAGAAATTAAAATGCTGCAAAATTTAATATCCAAGTGTTTCCTTTATTTATTATTAATCACTTTTTTAAGCATTTGTGAACTGCTCATTATTTTTTTTAGCTGAATATTTTATAAAAAAAATTAGCAGTTCATTGACTTTACGTATTTATGAACACTTAATATTAAGAGGTTTTTCTAGTTACTGTTTCATAATTAATGAGTAATAATAAGGTTAATGTAATTTGTCAGAAGATTCATGAAAAATTGAAAAGAAACAAAATTTTAATTTTACATCCGAGTATTTTCTCTTACATTAAAATTACTTTGAATGTGATATTAGTATGTAACAACTTGAATTAATTTAGTACTATAGTACTATACTATATCTTTCATTCATGGTATAAAACAATATGTGTTTGTTTATCAATTGTTGAATATTTAAATTTCTTTACTAGTCTGTTAAAATTACTTTGAATGTGATATTAGTATGTAACAACTTGAATTAATTTAGTACTATAGTACTATACTATATCTTTCATTCATGGTATAAAACAATATGTGTTTGTTTATCAATTGTTGAATATTTAAATTTCTTTACTAGTCTGTTGAACCGAATATTCTGCTTGACTGCCGAATAGGCAGTATACCGAATACCAACCGAATATTCGGTGCATCCCTACTAGAAACAATTATGTTTGTGTTTCATTCTAACATCTCGACTGGCTACTGAAACTTTCTACAAACCCCAGACTTTAAAGCATACTCTCTAATACGAATCCGATAATTCAGCAGAATTTCTGCAACAAAATTAATGATATACCACTGTGTCGTTCTGAAAGATGGCTGCATTATGTTTTTGGAATTTTGAAGTTTGGTCAATTTTTTGATTATGGAAATACATCTTTTACTGTAGTGAACTATAATGGAACAACACAGGTGGTATGAACCTAGCTTATCTGTTCTTGCCAGATATTTCTCAAAATCTATGGGCGGATACTGTTGCAGTATGCTCAGTGTTTATCATGTTTTTAGTAGTGTGGTAACATGCCCTAAACTAAAATGTTCTAGGTGAAAAACAGAAATTGCATTGATACTCCTAGAAAAATAGTTGCCATTTTCCTTAAAATAGTTGCTTTTTAGCTGTTTTTACATGTAAATAGTCGCCTATTCTCGGTTATAGTAGCAAATAGTCTCCTTTTAGTAGCCAGTGGGCAATCTGCACATTGCTGAACCAACATTCTTTCAAAAACCACAGCACAGTGCATGCTAATAAAATATTAATAAATCTATTGAAAGATCAAGAGAAAAGGGTATCAAAAGTAAATCTTTTAGTATAGCTGTAGTGCTGGAAAGAATAATCTAGATTTCCAGAGGTAGTTTTAATTTTCAATTTTATTATTGATTATGTTACATACAATCTGCTTGTTTTGTTCTTTAACAGACATTTGATATAAACAGATGTCTGTTTATTCCTAATGAACTACTACTTTTAAATTAGTTAAAAAAAAAAGAAGCTTTGCATGTTTTTATGACTAAAATAGACATTCTTAAGGGTTTTTATGAAGGGGACATAGTACCTTTAAATGTCCAAAAGTCGATTTTCCAAAGGTAACTAAAAATATAATTCAGATTGACAGGAATATTTTAAAACAAACTGCATTGAAATTGCAAGTAAATTATGCCTGGAACAATTAAAAGCATAACAGTTAACATGTGCTTTCCTTTTAAATGCAGAGTAAAGAAACTTGATTTTTTCAATTTTTCTGAATTTTACATTTTTCCACAAGATTTTAAAAAAAGTTATGAATGGAAAGTTATGAAATTTTGCATATAGGTTTTATGAATAGATCTTTATTTTGTGAACCTCAGATTTTATCACTGGACCAAAGATTTTATTTTATTACATGATAAAAATTATATTTTAAAATTCTGTCATTTAAGATTTATCATGTAATAAAATAAAATCTTTAGGTCCCACTATCAAATCCGAGGTTCACAGAATAAAGATCTATATGTACAACCCTCACACAAAATTTCATAACTTTCCATTCATAATTTTTATAAAAATCTCATGGGGAAAGTGTAAAAATCAAAAATGGAGAAAAAACAAGCTTTTTTACACTGTGTTTAAAGGAAAAGTCCATGTTAGCTTTTATGATTTTAATTGCTGTGAGCATAACTTTTTTCTGATTTTGATATGGTTTGTTTAAAAAAATCCCATCAATCTGAATTATTTTTAAAAATTACTTTTGAAAAATTGACTTTTTGGACATTTAAAGGTACTGTGTCCATTGAAATAAAAAATTTGCTGATAGCTTGAAAATAGCATACACATATTCATCTTACAAGATTTAAGACAGAGCTGGTATTTTATAAAACAAAAGAAAAATGTCTAGGGCAAACGACAATATTAAAATCCATAGAATTTGAGTTAATGTTTTGTTAAGGTGTGGTAAAAGTGTGTTCTTACATTTCATAAAAAATAAGATTATTTAAAATATTAGTCATTTTTTAACACATTAATCAATCTAATAAATCCATAAGAAAATATCAATTACAGTGAAATAATTAATTTAATGTGAAACTTCATTGTAAAACTAATTAAAATAAAAAATAAACCAGTTTAATATTAATGACATTATTATACAATATTAATGACATTATTATTGAGTTCCCTCTGCTCTGTATGACGGAAGGGTTTGTCTGATGAAGACCGAACGAATTTTCGGTCGAAACGATCGTTACGCCTTGAAGTAACCTTTTATGTATGTTTTTTTCACAAAGATTTTATTTATTTTATCTTTTAACACCAGTTTTTTGAGCGTTTATTTTCACTGTGTATCATGGTTCCCAACCTTTTTCTCCCTGCAAACCCCCTTCTAAATTGAAGAAAAATTTGGCAAACCCCCACTGCAGTTGTTGTGTAATAGCATTTTATTTTCGGAAACCCTCTTATATACTGCAAACCCCTGATTGGGTACTGATGCTGTATGTGAATACAAAAAGAAAGACATTTATTTATATTATCTCAAAAACTAACCAATTATCAGAAAATAGAAATGATTTAACAATCACACTTTTTTAATGAGTTATTTTTTGTTAAAATTACAAACCAGTCTTATGCTACATACTGAATTCATTTTGCTTCAAGACTAAATCAAAACTAAAAATTAAAAGAGAAATTATAATATTTACCCTTCATTTAAATGAAAAATACACCTAAACAGCAACATAGATAAATCACATTCATTAGTGAAAACTCACTGTAATGCCAAGTTTTCTCCTACACTATTTAAAACCTGGAACAAAATTTAGACAACAACAAAAACTGCATAAACCAAATTTGCAAACAAAAACAATGCTAGGCCCCCCCTTCAATAAAATAAAATAAAAATGCAACAAATGGACATATGCTTTTTTGTTTAGGACAGTTTGGGGGGGGGGATGTTTTGGCAGTTCTTTAAAACACGAATTGGAAAAGTAACAATTTTTATTTAGTAGTCTATGATTCTTCAGGCACTTTTTAAGTGCTTTCAATAAATCTTTTGGAAGATCTCTCCCCTGTTTGCAAAATTGATAAAATTTTAGATATCTGATATTAAACTTGAACCTAAAGTAGCGATTTTGAAAATAATAACTTGCAGTTTCTAACTGTGATTTTTTATAGTATTTTTAAAATTGTTCATTTGTATTCAATATATACTGCTAACACCAAAAATATGGTATTTTTCTACAGTAAAATGCAAAGATGAAGATTAGGTAGATCAAACAGTTTATACTTATATCTTTAAACAAAAAAATTATAATAAAAGAGAAAAAAGAGTTATAAATTTTTAATGAAGAAACAATAAAATGTATTCTTACAGACAGAGACATATCCTTATTCAAAATAACTTCAAGTAAATGAGGTGGCAATACTGGAGGTCCTGCTGATTTATCATAAGGGCGGCGAGGCGGAACTTCCTGAGAGTATGGACCAGGAGATTCTGATTGAGCTAAATTATGAAATGAAATATCTTTAAACAAAATAAATTGATGCAGAAACATAATGTATAAAAACTTCTACAAAAGACTGCCACATTCATATAACTATAATTTTTTAACAATATTAAAGAGACTTCTGTTTGGAGGTTTCATTGGATTTTAAATAAAATTTTAAACAAACAATAAAATCTGAAAATAAATGTAAGTTTTCCAAAGCCAATAACAAGGGAAATTTTCAAAGGTGACTGTCTCAACAGATTTAGAGGACATAATTTTTATTTTGAACAAAACAATATTCTTCCATTTTTTTTTTAGGGCACAATATATAGACTCAACCTGTAAACTAATTTAGTTTTAGGAGTTTAAATTAAGAAAAACTACTAATTTTTAACACGGGCAGCATGTTTAAAATTAAAAGCATGTGCATGACAAGTATAGGTAATCACTATATAATTGAGTAAAATAACAAAATAAATTATACAATATAGGAATGAGATTGGTAAAAAAGCAAAAAGACTGAAATCATACGCGAGCAAGAAATCTGTGCAAATGATACTTGTACATAATATGTATGTGAAAGATATCTTAAGAATTAAAACATTAGAAAATGTTACATGATAAAAATATTACAATTTTCAACAGTAATATTTTTAACTAGCTGAAGTACCCGTCGTTGACGGGTTAGTACTGAATGCAAATTTCTAAAAGCAAAATCTTTCGTAAGCATTGTAGGAGTACACAGAATGGATGTAGTATGTTGCCAAAGTAAAGAAAGCGAAATTATAATTTTTATGTATTGTTAAAATATTACAGGTTAGAGAGTAACTAAGTAATATCATTTCATTCGCTTTAGTCGTAATTATGGGATGTGCGAACGAATATTTACACATATTGAAATAATTTTTTGCAAAATCTCAAAATCTAATCAACATTTTAGAAAAATTGGAAGCCTAGAATTTAAGTTGAGTGACAACCTATCATGTCACCCAATTTCGTTTAATTCCCTGCAGTCTTTATTTTGTGATGCTGGAACAAAAATTTTAGCATTTTTAAATAATTTTCACAAAATCTTAAAATGTAATCAAAATATTTTTTAAATTCTCTCTCTCTCTCTCTCAACACCTATAAATTAAGATTAGCAACTACCTAACATATCACCAAATTTCGCATTAGTCGTTATTATGCGATGCTTGAAGAAATATAACCGCATTTTGGGAGAATTTTCACAAAATCTAAAAATCTAATAAAAATGCTTAAAAAATTGGACACCTATACTTTATGTTGAGCAACAACCTATCATGTGACCAAATTTCATATCATTCGCTTTAGTCGTTATTACGTAATGCGTGAACAAAAATTCACTCAGTTTGAAACGATTTTCGCAAAATCCCAAAATCTGATTGGTTTTTTTTAGATGCTTATAGTTTAAGGTGACCACCTATCATTTTACCAAATACCATTTTTTCACCTTTGCAGTTATTACGTGATGTGTGAACACAAATTTACGCAGTTTGAAACAATTTTTGCAAAATCTCAAAATCTAATCAAGATTTTTTAAAAATTCGATGCCTATGTTTTAAGTTGAGTGACTACCTATCATGACACTTAATTTCATATCATTCGCTTCAGTCGTTTTTACGTGATGCTTGAACACAAATTTACGCAGTTTGAAAGGATTTTCGCAAAATCTCAAAATTCAATCAAGATTTTTTAAAAATTCGTCGCCTATGTTTTAAGTTGAGTGACTACCTATCATGACACTTAATTTCATATCATTCGCTTCAGCCGTTTTTACGTGATGCTTAAACAAAAAAAGCATCACGGACAGAATGACAGACAGACAAACTTTTTTTTGAGGGTCGCATCGGATTCCCGGGTGCTTGAAACGGATAGAAATCGCATAATTTTTGAACTGCAAGAAATGTACAGACAAAAGTCTAATTTTATTTATATAGATAATTAAGCCATAGCATTAATACCTTAATTATTAAGTTATTATTAATAAGTTATTAATAACTAGTAATAAATAAGATAATTTAATAAGATAATGATAATTTAAAGAATATTAAATTATCATTAAATGATTTGTTGCATTAAAAGTTTAGTTAATAAACTTTAACACATCCTCAATGGTATCAGAAAACATAAAATTAGACATCAAAACATATTTACCACCTGTACACTACTGAGATGCAGAGGCACCGACTTTACAAAATTTCTGTGGGTGCCCAAATGTTCGTGGTAAGGGAGAGGTGAGCAGTTTGAGGAGCTATGCAAGATGGGACGAGACAGATATTTGTAATTTGTATGCGAGACGAGACAGGCCCTTTTTCATTATGATATAGGGAGTTTTCGAGATGAGACAGCCCAATTTTTTATCTGACATGCATCCTTCATCAGATCACACCCAATTCCTCCCCCTTTGATATGTCTGCAGCAATGGCGTAGAAAGGTTGAAGGCACAAGAGGTGGTCTGCCCCCGTCGGCAAGCTAAAAATGATAGAATCCCCTCTATTGCCCATTAGCATGTCCACTTTTTCCTTTGTATATTTGCTTGAAAATCTGCTCCATGTGTGTACTGGATTGAAGGGAGGGACGTTGAGGTGGCTTCCCTTGAGAACATTAAACCTAAAATTTAATCAAGTTGCTAAGGGGTTTAAAAAACTTTTGAACTCATGTTTAACATGTTCGCTCTCATCATTGAAAAGACACAGTGGAGAAGACTTCCTTTATTATCCATGTTGTTTTGTGGGCATAGAATGAGAATCTCAACTGTTGCGTTTTAGCAACAACAGCAAACCAGTTAAAATCAAGATTCTTTTCAAAGCAGCAAAGTGTTTTTGATGAAATTCCTTTGTTCAGAAAGATCAGCTAATGCTACAGCCACCTTAAATTTGCTTGTATTATTCAGATTATCTGTCGAAGTTTGAGGATTCCTAGGCACATATCCCTTTTGTCATTGTAATAATCAGACCTGAAAGAGATGTATTACTCTAATTTCACTTAACTTTCCACTTTTTTAAGTTTTTCTTTTAGCGATAGAATTTTGATTGGTTTTAACTAATCATTAATTTTCAAAGCGAAAGAAAAATAATATTACAACGTTTATTAAAAAACGAATAAACACACATACACGCACACACACACACACACACAAAAAACTATGCTACAACAGTATCACAATCAGTCAAATTTCTTGTCATGTAAATAGAAATTCTGTAAAAAAAAAAAAAAAAAAAAAAAAAAAAAAAAAATTGTTTTCGAATGTGACATGCCAGGATCAATTTCTTTTTCTTTAATCTATCTCATCCCTGTATGAAATCATTAAAGGTTTCAAAAAATGCTATTGATAATGCTGTTTCTAAGCTTTCATTTCCCGTTTTTTTTTTTTTTTTTTTTTAACAATTTTGTACCTCTTTAAACAGCTCTAAGCCTTGCCTATTTTCTTTTTCTTTTTTCACAATTTTTAAAAATTACAAAAATTATATTTGTAAAATAAAACTAGATAGTTCAATCAGAATGAATAAATGCAAGCAATGTTTCCTAAGCTGAAATGTTTAGGAGCATATAAAAAAGATTGGTAAAACCTTTACAAGTATTTCAATGCAAACAGAAAAAAAAAGCAGAGGGAAGAAAAATGTTGTTTATCTTGAGAGTTAATAATTATTAAAAAAATACTTTGAATTGCTGGTCATGTTTGAGGCCATGATTTTGTACCTAATAAATCAAGCTAAAATAAAAACTAAATATTTAAGAAGAAATTTTATGGATTATTTATCATATTTGATATTACTGATACCCTTAGATCATGATTTTGTGCATCTTTACCCTCTATGGTTAAGTGTGCAACTTATATGAGCAACTTTATTGGAACTTATAAAGTGAGAAGGGATGGGAAAAGATCATGGGCATTTTATATGGATTTCTGGGCCATGAGCAAACATAAATGAATGACGGGTACATCATTAGGATTCTTCATGAAAAACAAGAATGTGTCAGAATTATACTGTGATTAAAGTTGGTCAACTGGAGAGTAGACAGTTATACCGATGGATGACCCTTATTTGGTCTTAGGGATATATGCACTTTCACCAAAACATTTCCGTTCCATCCACTAAGCATGAGAATATATTTCCTATTCTAGAAACAAACTCAGACAGGGGTGCTAACTGCTGTAAAGTTTTGGAGCATTTTTGGGAGCAGGAAAATTGCTGTTTCGGAGCAGATGAACATATATGAGGAGCAGTTCATTTTCATAATATATAACTGCTTAACAGAAACTTTATTATTAAAAATAATTATGACTAATTAATAGCAATAATTAGTAATCAAATTTCGATAGCATTTTGATAAAAATAAATAATTAATCTAAACAAATGTAAATATGTTCATAAAAATAATCTTAGTTAATAATCGATTATTCATTCTTTTACGTGTTGTTTCTTCAGGATGGTAGGTACACAAATGAAAAAATACTGTACATACTGTACAGTAATGCTAAAGGAGTGGAGTGGAGGGAGACAGAATTTTAAATGGCCTCACCATTGCCAAGTGGATAAAGACACTGAATATAGTAGACAGCTAAAGTGCAGAGGTTTTAGGTTTGGGCCCATCACACAACTGTCGATCTAACGGTCTACAGTTTTGGTCGGTTTTCTCCAGATGTAACGTGAATATGCATTAGAACCCTTAGAAAGTCCTCCAACCAAGGCAAATAGTCCAAGTGTAACTTTGCCATAACAATATATATATATATATATATATACATATGAACAAAATTTTAAAAGATGGTCAAACCAGGGCTTAGAGAGAAGAGAAAAACACCCAAAACTCCAGATTGTTAGATCAATGGCTACACAATAGGCTTGAGCCACAATAGAATCATTAGAATTCAGACATCTATCATGTTCAGTGTCTTTATTCACTTGGTCATGGTGGGGCCTTAGAGACTATGATCAGGATGAATTTTGCATTCAGGAATGGTCTGTAATTTTTCTCCCTCTCAAATTTTCTCACAGGAATCGGACTGTATTGATGGGTCCAGCTTCAAATCTAACCTGATCAAGCAATGCTACGTAAAGAATCTAAGATAATGTTTGAGGCCCTTACAGTGTTTTCCTGATTAAAATTCATTAACATGTGAAAAAAAAAAAAAAAGAGTGCCAGCATTTTTGTTTGTTTGCATGGAATAATCTTCAGAACTCTACAGCAGTCTTCAGTATGTAATTTTGAAATCAGTTGCTGACCATTCTGTTTAGGGCTTACTTTATAACTGCCTTGTGCCACTGTTTCTGTCATTAGGGCTCCCCACCATTTCTGTGACGTTGTTTTTGAAGAGGGGTAAAGGGAGGAGAATCACCTTGTGAAATGCACTTGCTGACTGCTGAGAATTGTACTTTGGCTCATTGAGAACTGGATAATTTTCCAGTTGTCCATGAGGAAAGTATTTTTTGAAAAGTCTGTTTCACAGCTTTAGAGCAAAATGAGGAAAAATACATGTTTTGGCACAAATAGGAACAAGTACTATGTAATAGAGCAGGCTGGAGCAATTGGAATTTTCAGTACTAAAGTGTACTAAAATGTTTGAATATCTTGCCTTAAAACAGGAAGATCAGGCTAAAAAAACAAGACTTCCTGAAAAACAGGAAGATTTTTTCAGTCAAGTTTAAACTGTACAAACAAGAAAGAACCTGAAATTTGCTGATTTTTATGAATAGCTGGTTACAAGCAGCATCGGCTAGTTTGGGCCCAAATAAGGATTCGCAGCTTTAATAGTAAATTTTGCAAATCAATTTTTTCTTTTTTCAACCACAAAAATGTCCAATGATTCCAGAAGATTTAATTCTCGCATATTTATATTTCTTCATTATTCTAACTTTGGTAACATCTTTTAAAATCATGGGTCTGCATGATCAGCAGCGTTTACTGGTAAATTGTGCTTTATTAAAAATTCTGTAAATAAGCACTTGGTATTCAACCAATGTGTCAAAAAGAGTCAAAAAGTAATTTTAAATTTTACTAATAACTTGCCTTTTTAGTACTTCAGCCTTTTTTATGCTTCACAAATCAGCAAATGTGTATTACGGCAGCTTGATGCCACCAGCCTGGCATATGCATATAGGTTCTGACGGATGAGTGAATCGGAGGAGTGAATAAAAAAATGGAAAGAAGAGCTCTTTCTTTCAAAAGCCCCAACCTAGAGCAGGGCTCACAACAGAATTTCAAGGCCAATTCCGGGTAAAAAAGGAGCTATTTTAATCATAAAAAGGACCAAAAAGGAGCTGTTTTGTCTGAAAAGGGACCAGTTCTGTTTGAAAAAAAGCTCATACACAAGAAGGAAATTGTTTATAAACTGACGCACATATAACTATATATCTTAAAAAATTTAAATAACAGAAACACTTCAGTTTTTCTAACTAGAAACCAGACTAATTCATAGCAGTTATAATTTGTATACACATAAAATATCTGCTTGTATCAGGGATGAGATTGACAAAAAGGAAAAAGTCTGAAAGAATGTAGGAACAACATTTAAGCAATAAAATTTTGAATTTCAAGTTCAATAAATATTGTAATTGCTTTTTTTCCCATCTACAAAACCATTTGATTCCTGAAGCTTTAGTTCTGGCACATTTACATTTTTCCATGAATCTTTCCTGAATCAAGAAACAACTTTCAAAAAACGGGCCTGCATGATCAGCAATTCTTAGTAAGAAATTGTGCTTCATTAAAAATTCTGTATAAAGGGATTTAGCATTTGTAACAGATATGTTGAATTGAAATCTCTTTCCTAAAAAAGATTCAACTTGTATTTATGAAATAAATTTGGAATAGCCCATCACAATCATGTTTCTTTACCAAAACTAGCACATTTAATTTGAATCATAAAAAAAAGAGCAAAGAGTTTGCAGACATTAAATGTAATTCTTGAATTTTTATTAAACAAATCAAAAGTAAAGACTTTAATGTGTTTGTCACCTTATCATAACTCAAAAGTGAAGCTTTTTGCCTTTAACAGTCCAGACAATGCAATATTTCATAAATTAACAGGGAAGAAGATGACAGCATATAACATCACATGTGAAAACATTTCATCGTCCAATAGATAAAATGTTTGTAATAGAGTGACTTCTGAATGACTAGAATACACAGCTAGCACCATGAAAAAGGGAAAAAAGGGACCATTTCTGCAAAAAAAGGACTTCTAAGGACCTTGAACAAAAAAAGGGACTTCAAGGGAAAAAAAAGGACCATTTGTGAGGCCTGCTAGAGGCAAGATAAGGACAGCTGTGACAGTTCAGAAAGGCTGTGTTTGAAATGTGAAACTAATTGAAATCTTCACACTTCTTACTTTTAAAATATCCTATTTGTTATTTTTTAAATTTTAGCAGTACGTAAAGGGAAAATGGCAGGCAAGTAAAAAAAGGGAAGATCTAATTTTCCTGCAGGAAGACAGAAGAAAAGTTCAAAATCAGGAAGTCTTCCTGGAAAACAGGAGTTGGCAGCTATGCATTAAGTCATATTTAGAAAGGGATTTCAGTATGTTTTTTTATAAATTTCATTTGATATATTTTAAAAAAACATCACAAAAGATAACATTTTCAAGCTGACTTTTCGGTAGTACATAATTGTACCATGACTTTATAAAAGAGAGTTTTCAGGATAATGCCATAGAGCGACATGCACTATTTGATGAGGCCTACAATTTAGTATAGATGTCTTCGCCATTCGCTCAAGGCCCAAAATGCCCATCCCCTTTTTAATATTACAATGAAGGACACATTTAGCATAATTGTTATTTGAATCCCTTTGAAACATTTCCTTAAATTGTTGGTCAAAACAAAAAGTTGAAATCAGATAAAAAGCCAAGGAACCTTATCCCTGATTTGTACAAATCATTTACAACTAAATAATTGTGCATTTTCTAGAAGGTGTGTGTGTGAGACATTATGTATAAATAATTCTGTTCTGTATCTGTAAAATAGCTTACTGTAGACTTATAAAAAAATTGATAAGACTGGTGGTTAGGATACTTGCAATGGCTTTAGAAAAGGTAACTATTATCTAAGTATATGAAACAAGCATATACTAGTTAAGATAACAAAATGTATAAATAAAATTTTCTTTCTTAATTTAGGTTAAAACTAACAAGAACCAAGGAGTTAACTCTTTATTCAACAATGAAATAGATAACTATATTTAGTATGCAGAAGAGCAACAAAACACAAGTCTTACTAGATGAACCACTAGTTGAACTAATACTGTCAACTGCTAAGGCTTCAAACACTTCAAAATCAGATTTCTTGACTGATACTACGTTATTCTTAGTCCCCATAGCATTATCTACACAAGGCTATAATGAAATAATTAACACAATTACATAAAAATATGAAACAAACTGAAAAATTACAAGAGTTTGTTTAAATTCAAATAATAAAGGGAGAAAACTGCTATAAAATAACAATTTAGTTTAGCAGATAGAAATATTAATCTTCAGATACATGCACACATTAAAAAATAAACAAACTAAAACTGCATAAACACTTTTTTAGCAACAGGAAATGCACACTTGAATCCTCATATGCAGGAATTGACAGAAGTTGTAAATCTTAGGAATCAGCAACATTTTTTAAGAGTCACATAGGGTCAGGCGGTGGAAAATGGTGGGAATGCCATGTATTTTTTTTAAAAGGTCCTAAAATCAAGCTGTTAAATTTATGTTAATTAATCTATTAATGTATATTACATACACTGGAGTTATATAGACTGAAAATATAGCATTAGCTTTTAATGCAATTAAAATACTTCTCTACAGTCATTTTTGTCAATTTTAGCTATGCAAGTACTGATACCCAATTTTCCCCCATAGTGGGGGAAAATGGGGGTATAGTTAACATGACAATTTATTTTTTCCTTCAAAACAGGACACCTACTACTTTTTTGGCAATAGTGTATTTATTTTCTTCTTCAAAACGGGACATCTACTGCTTTTAAGGTAACAGTGTAGAGAGACTGAATTTACAGGTCTCGGTATCTTTCAGTTGTTAAGAAAATGCACAGAAAAGCTTGTATTAATGTTCATATCAAAATAAAATGAAAAAAAAAAACTTTGCTAGAACACACATATACTATAAAAAAATAGTGCAAGACGTACATTTCGGGTGGTACAAGGGGTAGGACCTTCTTCGATTTCAAAAACACCATCCGACACAAGGCAGGAAGGTAGGACAGTGAGAAATGCACACATAAAGGCACACAGAAAAAAGGAAGTTGTCATTCGGAAAGAAAAAAATTCTTAGAAAACCAGAATTAAAAGGGAAAATAAAGTGAAGATCGGTGGGAGGGGGGGGGGAATAAGCAAAAGAGGCACATGACTTTAAAAAAAGAAATAAAAGTTAAATAAATTGAAATAGTTGACAAAAAAAGAACATTAAAAGAACAAACACAAAAACAAAACATCCCCCGGCATTTTCTTTGCGTCTCAAAAGGAGAGGGAGGGAAGTCAGGTTTGTTTTTGTTTTTTTTTTAAACAGACACTGTTGTTGGATTTTAGACCACTGCAGAATTAAGCATTTGCCATTCTTCTTGTAGAGCAGTTTCCAGCTCAATAAGAGTGGCTGGAGATGGGAAACGTGAAGATACAGCACGGCCGAGAGCATCCCAAAGATTTTCAATGGGATTAAGGTCAGGCGAATATGCTGGCCACGCCATACGTGCAATCCCTTCACTCTTCAGGTAGTCATCGACGATGTCAGCTCTATGGGGACATGTGTTATCGTCCATTAAAACAAAAGTAGGGCCAACTGCTGCAGCGTACAATCTCACAATGGGTTCTACGACATCTCAATACCGGACAGCTGTCACAGAACGTTAAAAGATGTGCTTAATGTTAGTTAATGTGCGTTAAAAGATGTGCTTAAAAGATGTGCAGGTCGGTGCGGTATCCTAATGAAATCCCTGCCCACACCATAATGCTTCCGCCTCAGAATGCATGATGTTCGGTGATGTTTTGGGGCTGATTGCGTGTTCCTTGTTCACGCCATATCCGTGTACACTTGTCATCTGGCTGTAGAGCAAATCTTGACTCATCAGTAAACATTACATTGCCCCAGTCAGACACAGTCTAATTGACATGTTCCCGGCACCACTTTAATTGTGCCCTTCTTGATTGGGTGGATAGAAAAACACAAACTCGAGGCAACCGGGCGTTACCTCAAGTTTGTGTTTTTCCACTCATATGTAATCTTTGGCATACAGTAGCTGCAGATATCGCTTTACCAATGGACGCTGTAATCATAGATGTCATACGTGTGGAGGTCACTCTGCGATTCTGCTTGGCTAAAATAGCAATATATCAATCTTCCGTGGGGGTTGTAACCCTTGGGCGACCAGCTATGGGCCTTCGGACAACTGTCTGTGTGGTTTGGAATTGTTTCCATAAACGTGAAATTACAGAATGATGAATGCCGAAGAAAAGAGCAACATCTGTGATCGATTGTCCTGCCTCAATGCGCCTTACAGCACGCCAGCACTCAGAATCTTCCATTCATCTTCTGGAAGTCATAGAAACACAAATGTCGAAAACAAATAGTATGAAAGTTTTAAACACCTTCTATCAGCACTTACAATCAACTTCTGTAACCCTTCATAAAGCTGGAATCTTATAAGACTGCCCTTTTTGCATATTTCTTGACATGAAAGCACGATTGGCTGTTACCTAACATATTTGCATACTTCCATCTACCTCTGCAGCGAATTGCATCCTCTTCACTTCTGATTGGCTTCCGGAAATTATCATTTTCCTCTCCATGCTTAACTTTTGCAAGTGAGTGTATTTATAACATTAATGGATTTATTTTAAAAGCACTCAGCATTTACTGAGCATGCCAATTAGTTCACTTGTGACTTTTACTCTAATAATAGCATACAAATAACTTGTAGATTAACTTTTGGCTGAGATTTAGTATTTTAAGAACAAAGGAAGTTCATGCGAAAAAGAGGGGTAATCACAGGCAATGAGCTTTTGTGGTATTTTAAGGAAGTTTACAATCATCAAAATATATATTAAAGCCTTCATTAAAATTTAATTATAGTTGTAAAATGTAGATACAAAAGAATTCAGTTTTTTTTTTACTTAATTGATATCGATTATGATTGCTAACTATTTTTTAAAAGATTATGAGTAGTTAATGTTAAATGTATAAAAAGGTAGTAATTTTGATCTTCATGAAATGAAACTGTAGAAAGATTTGGAAATAATATAATTTTATAAAAGTATTTCTGTAAACTTCTAAAATACTTTTGTAAATGATCACAGTTAACTTTTTCCAAAACTGGATCAAACCACTTTTCTATGGGGGTAGGTTTGTAATCTGATTTGTTATGCTGTGCTCTGTGCACCGTTAAAAAGTATGTGATTGGTGATGATTTAGAGACAATTATCACTAAGTAATCTTTATGATTTTTTGTTGCGAAGAATGGCTAAAAAAAAAATTAAAATATTTAAATGCCGTACTTACTATTTTTTTACTTTTATACTCATAAATGACACACAGTTTCTTCCATAAATTACGATAGTTGCTTTTAGCCCATTTTTTGCTTAGAAAGTCACCACAGTCACTGAAGCTCAAGAATAGCCATTGTAGCGTAGTGCGGTCATCGACCCACATCGTCCGAGAGAAAGTATCCTTCTCCCTCTGGGGTCAAGAGAGCTGACCCCCGATGAATGGGGAGTGAGAGGTTTTGGAAGGGAGGAGAGAGATGACTTTTAGCAAGAGAGGAGGCAAGTTCTCCGTATGAACTGCTCCGGGCTTGGTACTCCCGTAATGTTTCATCATGTGCTTGTACATAAATACTGTATATATTTTTGTAAATAAAACTTATTATTTTAAGTAAGCCTCAGAGAATCATGCTACCACTGTGGCGCTACGTCCAATGGCGGATTTAGATCTTGAGAGGCCCGAGGCACAACTCAATTTTGAGTCCTCCCCCCTCCTAAAAAATACTTTTCACTATAGTTATACCTTTACATAGCGCGTTCTATGCACACGTTTTTTTACAGTAATTAATGATTTACTTAATCACTTTGATTAACCAATATTAAATTACAACAACTGTCTGGTGGCTGTATTTAGAAGGTTGCTAATGTTCCGATTGAAGTAAAAGTATTAAAACGATCTGCTAATTCTTAAGAAAAAACTACACTTTATATTAAATTTACTACTCATGTGTATTTTTAATGCACTCAAACCTTTCTTTGTGCAGTATATAAAAATTTCAGTCAAATTGGAAGATAATTGAGGAAGTTATCAATAAAAAAAAATTAGTAGGCTTGATCGGCCATTTAGTTTTTTCTATTTTCGACATGTATTTCATCCTATTACATAAGTTTAGGTATTGCATCAACCAATTACATTACGTATGTATTGAATTCTATAATCGCTTAATTTACTTTTTTATGCGGTCCCTATTCACCGCATAAAAATTACTTTTTGATTGTGTTTCGTAAACTATTTTTTATAGCTGCTGGTGAAGTTTAGTGCGATTTTTTTAATGCGTTTTCTTTCATTCGGTCCCTGCACAAAAACAGGTTTGAGTGTAATCTAGTAACCTCTAAATAATAAAATAATATTTGTAAATTATTATATTAAATTTCACTATCATTGTGCAATAATAACAGGGGACATTTTGAAAATTGCGGTTGAACATTTTTGAACATTAGTTGGAATTAATTTCATTCTAAAGATTCGGATTAATTTTTTGGAATTTCTGGGAATGGACTAATTGATAAAGTCCAAACAAGGACAAAGAAATCTCATTTTTTGATTCTATATTCTCTAATTGAGAATTATGTCTAAAATATAAGTTAATTTATGTTTAAAAAAATTATTTTTAAATGTTTTCACTCCTTTTGCATCTAATTTATGTCTACAAACGAGCATTAAAAACTAAAAATAATTTTTATATTTATAGATTAGTATAAAAAATATTTTACCTCATGAAACTTAATAATTTTTTTTACTACTTTTCACTTTTCATGATTAACACTAAATAAACATCAGCATACCTTTAAATATAACCGCGCAAATGCAATTCCATATTGGTGTACCTTGATTTTATCAAATCTGGTATTTGCCTCTTGTTTCAATCGTGAAAATTTAGTGTACTTAACAGGGACTTTTGAGGGTCAGAACAGGGGAATCTTGATCAGAAACATGATTTAGACCTCACAAAGTTTAGAAGAATTTTTTACTTGGATAAAATGAATCAAAAATTTAACATTCCTGTAAAAACATATTTATAAATATTTAAATATATTCATAAAGTTCCCGCTTGAAACCGCAAAACTGTAAGCAGTTTAATAGTGAAAGTAAACTTTCTGTTTAGTATAATTATTGTGTCTATTCAAAAACTGACAATAAGTTTAGGACTATTGTACGAAGTACTATGAGTACGAATTATATATCATTCTATATTTGAAAAAGACAAAAAAAATCCTAGAAGAGAGTAAGAAAATATTATTTTAAGTACTTAAAATATAAAATATATTACTGAGTTAAAAAATAAATTCCACTTTATATTGAAAATCTATATGCTCAAAGCTTCTGCCCAAAGTTTCTTATTAAGGTTTAGCATTTTCATCTGCGACTATAAAAAATATGCCGTGATTATAATATAGTTATCAAATATTTTTTAGTTAAAATCAAAACAAATTTAGTCATCATTTACTTTTCAAGTTTTCAATTAACTATGTATGCCATTCCAGCTTAAAATTTGCTTATGAATTTTACCCCACTTCCTATTATGCGATAGAGCTGAAAATTTGCACGCGTAATTCCGGTGACACTGAGTACTGCTCTTCTTAATTTTTCAATACTTTTTTTTAAATTATCATACATTTATTTTCCCAAAAATTGTGTTATCTCGCACATATCAGTTTGTATCTGCTTGATTATTTGTCGGCAGTTTTTTATTATTACACCCTCGGAAAAGTTCTTTTGATTCTAAAAACGATAAAGTCGTTATCTCTAGCTTAAATTTTTAATTTTTAGTGATTTTTCGAAAGGTAAATTATTGCTCTCAATTTCTGTACAACTGACATTCAAACAGCTATACATTCCAGGTATGGAAAAACACTCAAAATGCTGGTGTTAAACGTTAAAACAAATAAAAACTTTGTGAAAAAACACACATAAAAGGACACTTATAACAAGATACGATCGTTTCGACTGAAAATGTATTCAGTCTTCATCAGTCAAAGCTCTTCGTCTCACTGTTTTGTGAGATGAAGTTTTGTGTTACACTGTTTTGTGTTATATATATATATATATTCTTTTTGAGAACCGAAATTTTGAGGCCCCTTACATTTGAGAGGCCCGAGGCGAGTGCCTCATGCGCCTATTGGGAAATCCGCCACTGGCTACGTCACAGTCTAGAATTGGTGCCAGTGCTGGGATGAGTCCCCTGGCAAATGTGGATCAAATCGATCTTAGTGGAAGAATGAAGGTCGACCCGACCCTAATGAAAATGACGGAGGCCGCCCTGGCTTTATTGAAAAACGGAGAGTCGCCCCGACTCTAGTGGAGCTGGAAGAGGCCGTCCGGCCTTTATGTTCCCAAAGAATGGAGAGTCGCCCCGACTCTAGTGGAGCTGGAAGAGGCCGTCCGGCCTTTATGTTCCCAAATAACGGAGAGTCACCCCGACTTTAGTGGAGCTGGAAGAGGCCATCCGGCCATTGTGTTCCGAAAACCGGAGAGTCGCCGCGACTCTAGTGGAGCTGGAAGAGGCCATCCGGCCATTGTGTTCTGAAAACCGGAGAGTCGCCCCGACTCTGGCGGAGCTGGAAGAGGCCACCCGGCCTGAGTTTTCCAGAAAAGCGGAGAAGGTCGCCCTGGCCTTATTGGAAAAGAGGAGGGTCGTCCCGACCCTTGTGTAGCTGAAAGAGGCCACCTGGCTTTAGTTTTCCTGTGGCCTTATTGATAAGCGAAGACGGTCACCCCGATCCTGTTGGACGCTCCCGTGTTTTCGCTGGTTGGGACAGCAGGTCCCTGGCTCAAGCTGGTCATCCAGACCCTGAAGAATATTGTGCTGAAAATATTTTCGGTGATTTGGACAACCGAATCCAAACTGACAAAGAGTTATCTCGACTCCGAAATCGTTGTGTGGACAATAAACGAACTTATTAACTGTGAACTTTTGTGTAAATTACAGACTGCACCGGGTACTAAAGGAAATCATACAGAGATTTCTCCTGAAAGAGGGGGTAATTACCTTGATTATACATTGGGGCAATTAATTAAATGTTTAAAAAGTTCTATTCTAAATTTTAACCAATTTTTAAATTTTGGGAGATTAAGATAAAAATTCCATTAACTTGGGTATTTTGGAACCTGAAATGATTGTAGATAAATTAAGTTATTGAGTCAAAAGAAAGCAATGGTTTAATTTTCTATATTCAAGTGTGTTTATTGCAAGTGTTGGTTTTAAGTATTCATCTTGGAACAAGTTAATAGAATAAAATAGGGTCTTTTAACATATTGTGCATGTTTGTGTTTTATAATCTTTTTCTTGAGTATTTTTTAATTGTGAAGAAAATTTGGTATTGAGAAGTGCAGTAAAAGAGTTTAATATTCTGGTGTATTACATATATGTTAATATAATTACTATTATTGATTTTAATTGCCTAGATAGTATAGATTGTTGCTTTTATTTAATTGAATATTTTCCTGGTATTTGCCTCACAAATCATAATGGCTTTTTTGGGAAAGGCAAGAAAATGCGACCTGCTAAAATTGGCAGACGAGTTAGGTTGCGAAGTGGACGAAAATTTGAAAATGGTCCAAATCAAAACTCGAATTTTAGAGAGCGATGATTATGACGAAGAGTTTGTCAAGAATTTACTAGAGAGTATTTTGTCAGAAAGGGCGGAGCAAGAGAAAGCTACCGCTGAACGAATTAAAGCAGGAACAGGAGCAAAATTTTGAATTAGAAAAAAAAAAATTGGAACTTGAAATTGTGAAACAAAATGGGGGAGGAAATTCTACCAAGGGAAGTTGTTTTAAAGGGGAAATTCAAAAGTTTATGCCTAAATTTAATAGTAAAGATGATGATAATACATTATTTTTGTCCCTCTTTGAGCGTCAAGCTAAAGTTCTGGAAATTGTAGAAGATCAGTGGGTAACTCAGTTGATTGGATTGTTACCCACTGAGATTGTCCATATCATCGCCTGGGAACCCGAAGAAAGGGGAAGGGATTATCGGGTAGTAAAAGAGTTACTACTACAGAGATTTAAAGTCAGCGCAGAAAAATTTCGGCAACTATTTGCTAAACATCAAAAAACTCCAGAGCGTACCTGGTATGATTTTTTTTATGAATTACAAACGTATTTTGAAGGCTGGCTAGAAGGTTTGAAGGTTGATAGCTTTGACAAGCTAAAAGACTTGATGATCTCTGATCAAATAAAAAAATGCATGCCCACAGAATTTAAAAAGTATTATCTCGATGAATGGGCCAGTATCATTTCCCCCAAAGACCTTGTGACAAAAATTGAGGAATTCGAACAAGTGCGGAAAAATCTTAAAAAATCCCCTCTGGTTACTACTAACCAGGAAAGGCCAATAAATAAGTCAGGGCACGACCATAAGAGAAAAATATCGAATGATAAAGGGGGAAAGTTTACCGAACAGGTGTTTGAGAAACGCAGAGTTGTAAGCTGTTTCGTTTGCGGGGGGTCCGCACTATAAGGCTCAGTGTCCGAAATTAAAGGAGCGAAAAGAGAGTGCTGTTGTAAATAATCTCTTTGTTGGGGGTGGGGAGATAGAGTTATGGTTATCTCCTTTCATCTCAGATGGGACTGTTAACGGCATAGCATCCAAATTGCTTAGAGATTCTGGTAGCACCATTGATTTGGTGACTAGAAAATACGTCACGCCGGATGACTTTACGGGAGAAACTGTTTGGGTCCGACAGCCTTTGACCTCTGAAGCCGTGTGTTTGCCTTTGGCTCATGTGTCGTTAAGCGGAGAATTCGGCCAGATAATGACCAAGGCAGCTGTGATTTCCGATGACCTAGATCAAGGCCATTACATTTTAGGAAACCGGACAGCTAAAACATTGGAGAATCATAACCATTTGTCAGCCCCAGGACCAGAGGTCGTAAATGCAGTACAGACGAGGGCCCATAGTAAACGTGAGAAAGAAGGGGAACAAACAGAAAACCTTTCTTCACGAGATGAGGTTTTGGGTATGCAGATAAGGGAAAGTGAGAATTTAGAGTCCGAAGTTGACACAGCTATTGTGTTACCCGAAATACAGAAAAGTGAGGATGGTTTATCTCTTGCCGGGATAAATCGGTCAGATTTTATTGAGATGCAAAAGATATGTCCCACACTTAAAGAGATTACTATTCTGGCTAACAAGCCATATGAGCACGCTGAGAAAAGGGGGTATGAAATAGAAAATGAAATCTTATTTCGGTTACAAGAGGACCACCTCGGGAAGGTAAAAAAGTTAATTGTTATACCGGAGAAGCTTAGACCGCAGTTTATGGCTCTTTGCCAGGAAGGGACCTCCGGCCATGTGGGAGTTAAGAAATCAAAAGATAAACTCTTGAGATATTTTTTCTGGCCGGGCTGCTACAAAGACGTAGAAGCCTATGTTAGATCGTGCGAGGAACAGCAAGATTGGTGTAAGGATGACGAGGTAGATTTTCCGTATCTGGAAACAAATCCCAACATTTATGAATTTACCGAGATCTTACACAAATGTAATTTGGAAGGGCGCCTAGAACCCCAGCAAATTGAGCAGCTCCAAAAGCTATTGCACAAATATTTAGCCAGTTTTTCTAATGACCCTGGCCTCACCGATCTTGTGGTGCACGATATAGATTTAACAGATGAAAAACCTATTAGGAGTAAACCCTATCGAGCTTCACAACACCAAAACGAAATTTTAAAGACGGAAATACAAAGAATGTTAGATTTAAAAATTATCGAGGTTGGAGAGTCTGATTTCCAAAGTCCCATGGTCTTGGTCGAGGCTCCTGGTAGAGATCCCCGGCCCTGCATCGATTACCGTAAGGTGAATGAGATTATCCGTACAGAATTTTATCCTTGACCTAACATCGAAGAAAGGGTAGAATTGGTATCTTCTGCGAAATACATCAGCGTGTTTGATCTGGCTAAAGGGTATTGGCAGATTCCCTTGAGTCCCCGAGCTCAAAGAGTTGCTGCTTTCGTAACGAGTTTTGGTAGCTACCGCCCGTTAAGGCTCCCCTTCGGGTTAAAGAATGCCCCGTATTTCTTTAGCAAATTGATGGCTGAATTATTGAAAGGTTGCGAAACTTTTGCGGTCCCCTATTTGGATGATATCGCGATTTTTTCTGATAGTTGGGAGTCACACTTAAAGCACTTGGACTATGTGTTAAGAGAAATAGAGAAAGTGAAATTGACCATCAAGCCTTCTAAATGTCAGTTTGCGCAAGATCACGTAAAATATTTGGGGCACATTGTTGGGCAAGGGATATGCAAACCAGCTGAAGTAAAGGTTCGTGCAATAGTGGATTGCCCGGTTCCTAGATCTAAAATGGAAATTCATGCCTTTTTAGGACTAGTGGGGTATTACAGCAAATACATCCCAATGTTCTCAGTAATTTCTGCGCCCCTTACTGATGCATTGAAAGGAAAAGTAAAAAAGGGTTCCATCACGTGGACAGAAGAGTGCGACAAAGCATTCCGTAACTTGAAAACAAAGTTGATCGAGGACCCAGTGCTCTATGCTCCAGATTATAGCAAAGAGTTTCTGGTTCAAACAGATGCATCAGAAGCGGGAATGGGCGTCGTTCTTTCTCAGTTGAATGACAAGAAGGAAGAACATCCAGTCCTATACTTGAGTAAGAAGTTTTCGCCTGCTGAGCAAAAATATGGTACAACTGAGAAAGAATGCGCTTCTATAATTTTTGCAGTAAAGAAGCTGCATTATTATTTAGATAGTCAGAAGTTCACGATCGTGATGGACCATAACCCTTTGGTGTGGTTAAAAACGAATGCCAGTTCAAATCCCAGATTGATGAGATGGGCTTTAGCCCTGCAACCGTACAACTTTGAAGTAGTACATCGATCTGGTAAAAGCCACCAAAACGCAGATAGTCTCAGTCGATCTGTGGACGGATGAGTTTCCTGAGAAAGGACTAATGAATTAATATTATCTCAAGTGTTATTCCAGAATAAGTTTTGTTTTTGTATTATTGTTTAAATTGTTTCTATTTTATTTTTTCTCATAAAGAATTGATACTGTTAATTGTATTTTAATTTCTCTCACCTTGCTTTCTTTTGAACTGTCCTATATGTGCTCAAGGTATTATTTGTGAATGTATAACTGTAAAATCTTTCCCTTGAGATGGAAAAGATTTTTTCTTAAGGGGAGGAGAGTGTCTGTAGCGTAGTGCGGTCATCGACCCACATCGTCCGAGAGAAAGTATCCTTCTCCCTCTGGGGTCAAGAGAGCTGACCCCGATGAATGGGGAGCGAGAGGTTTTGGAAGGGAGGAGAGAGATGACTTTTAGCGAGAGAGGAGGCAAGTTCTCTGTATGAACTGCTCCGGGCTTGGTACTCCCGTAATGTTTCATCATGTGCTTGTACATAAATACTGTATATATTTTTGTAAATAAAACTTATTATTTTAAATAAGCCTCAGAGAATCACGCTACCACTGTGGCGCTACGTCACACCATAAATAATCACCTTTCAGTCACCAGTCACAAACCTGACATATTTATGACCAATAAAATAATCTCTCCCAAAGAAGCAATTTTATAAATCAATTTATGAATAACGCTAACCTGGTTTGAAGCATGAATCCACTGCCCATCAACTTGGAACTTATATTGATGTTCACCTTCAGGAACATCCAAAATCAATGCAAAATCTCCATGGCTGTAGTAAAAGAAAGCATGTAATTATTAAATTAATTGAATAAATTAAATAAAACACAATATCAAATAACAAATAAAAGAACAAAGTATCTTTAGATTTAAAAATGCTTAAAAAAAAAATAATAATAATAACTGGTCTGCAATATTCTTCCTTAACTTTCTCAACTGATTCCTGTGTATTTTTAGATTCTAAAGTCTAAAAAAATTAGGGGGAAAAAATACACCACACACCAATTTCTCACAAATCAAGGATTTATAAGTAAGACTGGGCAATAACTGGCAAATTGCAATTCCATTTTATCACTCTCAGTAAACCAGCAGCATATATAGTTTTCCACTTCAGGGGGAGGGGCATCTGGTATTTTATATATTATTGTTACTAGAATTGATATGAATGTTTTAAAATAGCTGATTTTTATAATTTGTTTTACATTTTCAGAGGGGGCTGGGTCCCCCTTTCGACACCCCTTAAATCTATTCCTGCAGTATAAAGAGATTTTCATTTTAACAACATATTGTTGTCTACAGTGGCGGCTCGTCATTAAGGGCCAGAGGGGCCTGGCCCTACTGATTAACCACAGTCTAAATCAAAGTATCTTCCTTTTATGTAAGATAGTTCTTTCAATAATTTACCTTCATTGAAAAAATGCATGCATTTTACTCTATTTTAATACTATCCATTAAAAAAAGCACTTAAAAAAGCGATAGTTATACGATTTTCCCCCTATCTAAACCATGCATGGGCCATGGGCTGGCCAGCCCTGAATTTGGCATCTTTTCTCTGTTCACCGGGTTGACATATTTGGCATTGAGCACAAAAGCCATATTGACACGGAATTAACTTGGCTTCCAAACAGCTTATTTGGCGCTGTCTTCGGGCCCTCGCAGGGTGATCTACATAACTGTACTGGGAAATTTCACCAATCGACAGCTATTGGCGAAATTTTCTGCCTAGGATGAAATCATTTTTTATTTGCATGATCGCATTTTTGCAGTGCAGTCAGATATTTATCGGTTTTGTTTTCTTGATTTACGAAAAACGATGTATGTCTTTTTTATACACGTTGATATTGATTTTAAAATAAATAAATCATCTAAAAATTATGAACAAGCAGCTATAAAGAACATAAATACTAAATAATTAAATGTGGCTTTTTGTTTAGTAATAAAGTAAATTTTTTAATTTAACATAATTAGGTAAAAAATAGCAAAAGTTGTATAGTAATTTTGATAATCATTTGTCATTTGAAAAATTTTAAATACTTACGCTGTGTGTATGGGGGGATAGGTTGTTCCAGATGTATATATATATTTGAGATTTTAATTGGCACTATTTTTTTCGGGTCCCACCCGTGAAACAGGTCACGAGCCGCCACTGTTTGTCTATGATCACAATCATAAATATCCATATCCCCAAGCAAGATAAAATATACTCACTCCTTGTATGCATTCTCTTACTACTACAATCTGCATGTCTCACTCTGTATACCCTTCTCCTAACAATTTTAGGTCTATTTGATAAGTTACTACCTGGGTTAATATAAGTTACTTACTGGGCTACCAAATTCTGTTATTAAGTGATGTGATGGATATTGTAAACTAAGTTGATACTAGAGAGGCAATTAAAAAAATATATATATGCAATCATATTATGAATGTATGGTAGGAATTGGATGTCAAAACATTGTTACTTTCGCCTGATGATTGTGGGTATTGGAAATATTTTGGCATGTTGCCTAGCATTTTTATTAGCTACAGCTCAAGTCAAATGGGAGCAGGAGTGTTTCAAATTAAACGGGGATTGTATGTTCTCATGCAGAGTTACCCTTTGATTGGAGGGTATGGATTTTATGAGGTATTTTGTTTTGATTGGTGGTAAGAATTAGAGGAGAGCCAGACAACTGTATATGTAGATATTTAAAGAAAAAATAGATCTGCATTCATATCTGTATGTCTAAGCAAAAAGACACTACCCAGATCTGCTTATTTGGGGTGGATCAGATCTTTTAATGCTTTTTCAAAAGTGAAAGAAATGAAAAAAATCAAATTATTCTGTAATTATTTTTTTGTAAGTAAACATAAATTTTATTATTTAAAACTTAATGGTTATTGCTTATTTTTAAGTGAATCTTCTTGTTGACCCCCAAAATTTCTTATTTAAATTAGAATTAGTAATTTAAAGCTATTAGAATGTATTTACTATTATTGTAATTTGATAAGCTTTTTGAATATTTCCAGGTGATAAGCTTTATCCCCTCCTCTAAATGGTTCCATTTCTTATTCTTACAGCAGAATGTCTAATTTTCCTAAAGAGAGCTGAAAACTACAATGGTATTTACACATAATTATTAATATCGCACTACAAGAACACCCTCATATTTTGATACATTTTTAAAAAAAAGTTTCTTAGCTAGTACATGTTTATTGTTTACAGTATGAAAAGGGGATTTTTTTAACCAAGAAAGTATCCCAAATTGCCTTCTTAGTTAAAACAAGTTATCCACATCTACTGATCCAGCATATTAATGATCCTGCATACCTTTAGCAGGAATGTAGATTAATAAAGAAAGTGCTTTATGATTAAATTTGTTTTGTTGACAGAGACTGCATATTCATGAGCGAAGCCAGGACTTATCTGGTAAGGAGGGGCAGGACTATGAAAGAAGACATTGGCATCCAGCTGCTGTTCCCCCTTACACAGACACATTTATTAACTACTTGTATCATTTTAGAGAGCAGCCATAAAAAGAATAGATATTCATAAAGTTCTTGCAGTAAAATGTTAACATATACAAGTACCCAAAAATCAATTTCAGGAAATTTTGAAATTTTCCTAGCAAGGAGGATGAATAGCCAAAATGTGTTTTCCAAATACTTCGCTTTAAATTAAGAGGCATTGCAGGGGCAAATCGGGCAGGGCGTCCCCATCACCATCTCAGAATTTCATGAATTTTTTTTCTTGTGTTGCCTTGCCCAAGGAAAGAACAAATCTGAAATAATTTTGATTTACCTCTTTTAGTTTTCGAGTTATGGGGGGTCAAAGTACCCCAGACGAGTGACGTAGAATTAATTCAGGGCCATTTTTGCCACATTATTGTCTCGACTGTGACTCGCTCAGAGGTGCTTCAGAGAATTTTTTTATTTTATCCTATAATATAGCTTGTATATTAACATCTCAAATTGAAAATTCATTCGAAAATTGTCAGAGCCCCAAATAAGGGCCCCCCAAAATACCCCCAATTTCATAAAAAGTACAGTTTTAAGAATGCTTTATATCTTGGCTTTGACGTGATACAGAAAAACTTTTTGCATAGTGCAGTTATATATCTTCATATAAAGTGAATCCAATGGGAAATATTTTTAAGGCCCCCAGGGCCTCCCGGTATGGGCCCCTAAACATGGTCCTTAATGCTAATTTACGCAATTTCGAAGCAATGCTACAGCTGAAGCCGACTTCCCACAATATAACTATTGACATGGAGATGTAGTATTAACATAGTAGATTCATATTATGAAAAAACATTTTTTGAAGGTACAACTGTTTCCAAGAAAAATCCCAAAAAGTACCTCCCTATCTGGGACATCCCACTGGCATGCATGGGGGCATTTCGGCATTATTTTTAGAACTTTAATTGACAATGGCAATATTGAAAATTAACTTATTCTTCATATATCTGAAATATATCCTCCATACATCAAAAATAGTTCTTTTACAGGGGCATTCTTAAGAATTACATTACGCAGTATGGGGATCTCTGTAACTACTGAACCGATTCGAAATTTTTTTTCACTGATAGAATGCTACACTATTCCTGAGTAATATAGCTACCTTTCAGCATGCAGCATAACTAGTTCTTTTACAGGGACACTTAAAAGAATTCTAGCACATGACTCTATATGGACATCTCTGTAACTACTGAACCGATTCTAAAGATCTTTTCACTGAAAGCTACACTTTTCCTGAGTAACACAGGCTAAAATTCATGCATGCAGCATAATTTACAGGAACACTCAAAATAATTCGTAAACTGTGTAGTAACTGTCTCCATTCGCCACTCAAATTTATTCAAATTTTATTAAACTCCATTCAAATTTTTGAACAGTGTAGTTATATATCTTCATATAAAGTGAATCCAATGTTAAAAATTTTTGAAAGCCACCAGGGCCCCTCGGTACGGGGCCCAAACATGGTCCTTAGCGCTAATTTAGGTAATTTCGAAGCATACCCAGCCAGTCACGATGCATCGAATAAACGTCACCGTCGACGTAAAAAATCCTTGGATATGTCCACCTGTTTGTCCGTCGAGTGCTGAACTTATAGACGGCGTATTACCCGTGAGAGATAACAATCTCTCTTAACTACGGCGCAAGAATGAAAAAGGGTGACCGCCAGGAAGAGAAAATCCCCGATATTGGTCGAACACTCGTCGCTATAACGGCAAAGGGAGACAGATTCTCGGAATCCGTTTTATAAAATTCAGCTCATAGTGGTTGAATTTACGTTATACATTGTTGAATTGCCCCAACAGGACAGAGAAAACCGGCTTATAATCGTCTAATAGAAGTCGTTCCTTAAAGACTTCGCAGAATTTGTCGAATTCTGACCATTTATAAACGTAGTAATTTTGCCGCAATTTCAGACATTTAGAGAATAGGAACATACCATTTACATACGTCGTGAAGGAATGGAAATTCAAACTGTTCTGATCTTGTACACTTTAGCCGTTTAAAAGGAAACACTTTATATTTGTATAAAATACATTTTACTATTAGTTAGTTAGCTAATGAAACGTAAATTTTAATCAAATATGCAGAAATAACAAGTTTTAAATTAAATTCTGGTCGTTTAGATAAAGTTACAAAATATACATTCATAAAAATTTGAACACAGAGAAAATATATTAAAGAAAAATACAATCTTGATATTTGAATTTAACAGATCAGTAACTCGCATTAATAGCTTATGTCTCTAATTTACATTTTAAAGGGTTTACTTTTTTCCTCCGGTACATTTTATTAATTGTTTTAACTGTATTAGGTATATTCAGTAAAAAGGGGGGGGCTGTTTAATTCAAAGTTATAAACAATCTAAATATTTTCATATATTGGTGAAAAATGGTGAAAAAGTAACTTAAAAAATTAAATAAATATTAGTAAATTTAGTTAACCAATACAGTTTAAAAATGCAGTTTTACTAACAGTAAATATAATTTACCTATTTTATATATAAAAAAAAGGTTACTTTTTCAATAGTATGTGAAAATATTTAGATTTTTTATAACAGTAGATTAAATAATTTTTTATTAAAAATACCTAATACAGTCAAAACATTTAATAAAATGTACCGGGGGAAAAATGGAAACTTTTTAATATGTAAAATAGCGACATAAGCTGTTTATGCGAGTTACTTATCAGTTAAATTCAAAATCAAGATTATATTTTTAACTTTAATATATTTTTTGTATATGTTCAAACTTTTATCAATATACAGTAAAACCCCGATATAACGCCACTATCCATTCGAGAAAATTATGGCACTATAACGAGTGTGGCGGTATATCGAATTATATTAGATTATATGATGGATAAAAATAAACTTTGATATGGTATTATTACTATTGTAAAACTCAATATCATAATGCAATTTATTTAATAATAGGTAATATAATTCAATTCTGCTGGAATTAAATTATCAAATGATACTATGAAATTAAGATGCACTTTCTGCTTTATATCGTCAATCCTATATAAAGAAGTTTCCGAGTAGAATAAACACTATGGCTGAAGTGTGAAGATCCAGGGCTCAGGCCTTTCGCGCTTCGACGGATCTAACATTCTGGAGTCTCCAGCAGTTTCTTCCAGATGTAACGTGAATGCGCTTTAGAACCCCTTAAAAAAGCATCTGCCCTAAGGACCCCTCATGTAAGTTTGAAATAAACACAACAAACAAATTTGGATAAAATAGATATTTTTGCTCAAAGCAGACACACACTTACATTAAAACTCCAACTGAATTTATTGGAAATATTTCAAAATGGTAGTTTGAGTTTTCTTTTCAATATTAATTTTTTGAATATCCTTTTCTACAACTAAGAGATTGTTTAGCATTTCTTTGTCTGTCGCATTTTTTTCTAAAAAAATTCGTATTTTCCCAATGCAATTTTTTACTTCCTCCGATGTAACAAGTGGTGTTTCATCTTCTTCAGATTCACTGTCACATGAATCTAAATTTTGATTTTATTGGTAGCTGATTTAACAATTTCATCGATTGTCAGATCTTTAAATGTTGAAACACTTTTGTCTATATTAATATACTCAGTTGCCGATAGAGGATGCTCAATGTCTGTCAATTTGTGTATTTCATTTTGTAGTTCTTGGAGTGTTGTAATATTTTGCTTTGGAGTAAACCCTTCAGATTTCATTAATCTTATATGTTTCCAGCAGTTAAAAATAGTTTCTGGTGAAATTTCATCCCAGGCTTTTTTTGTCATGCGAATAGCATTGTGTAAAAGGATTGGAGAAAAATCATCTTTGCTGATTTTTTCAATAATATGGCGGACGTGATGCTTTTGATAATGAGCTTTGAATGAGTTTATTATACCCGCATCCAAAGCCTGTAAAATTCCAGTACAATCAGGAGGTAAAAATTCAATGCAGATATTGCTCATTGGGTATGTTTTGTGACAAGGGGCATTATCCAAAATCATTAAAACATGGCGTTTCTTTCTTCGCATTTCTGAGTTGAAATTCGCTAGCCATTTTGAAATAATGCAGTCATCCAAGCTTTCTTGTTGTTCTCATAATCAACATAAAGGGCGGGATTAAAAATTTTAAAACATCTGGGTTTAGCTGATTTTCCAATCACTGTCAGAGTTCTTTTATCAGATCCATCTGCATTTGTGCAGAACACCAGCGACACACGAGCTTTAGCTTTTTTGCAGCCTTTAACAGGTCCACTAGAAATTGTTTTATCTGGCTGCAGGCGGTAAAAAAGGCCACTTTCATCCATGTTGTAAACGTTCTCAGCTTTATATTCTAAAATCAGCGCACCCAATTTCTTACGACCATTTATCACAAAATCTTCATCAACTCCTGCAGTCTCACCACTTCGTATATACTGTGAGAATCCTCGTCGCTTTTTAAATCTGTTCAACCAGCCGCTACTATACTCGAAATCTGTGATGCCCATTTGCTGGCCAAGGACTTTTGTTTTCTCTCTAATAATGTCTCCAGTTATAGTCACATTTTTAGCACTCATTTGTAGTATCCATGTGCAAAAGGCATTCTCTAAATCTTCGTGTTTTGCAGTTTTCAGTTTTTTCACATTTGATTGCAGATCGTTGGTGTTAATCCATTTTTCGGGATTTTTCAAACTGCGTCGTATGCAGCACCTGCTGACAGGCTTTTTCCACAATTTAGAAAAATGATTTGTGATGTGTTTCTGCGATGCATTCACATTTCTCTCTTTATATTCGTAAATTTCCCGCTTTTCCGAAACTATTAATACAGCTGTTTTTGCCATCATGAATTAAGACTCTGGTTATTTTGCAAATTTAACTGCTAAATTCTTCGATCATTCAACGACTAATCTAACCTTTGAATGACAGATTTTGCATTTCACCCCGTTTCCCTGGAAGGCGGCGAAAACTAGAAGGGGGGGAGAGAGGAGAGGAGACCCAGCAAACACACACAGGTTCTCTGAACGTCTATTAACGTTCACAAAACGTCTTCTGAACGTTAATAGACGTTCAGAGAACCCGTGTGTGTTTGCTGGGGAGGTTTCTTCAAACACTGTTCTCAACTTGTTCTCTGTTTTTAAAAGAGAATGAATAGGAATTCGTTACTACTGAATACTATTTGACTTTGAAAGCATATAGACGTAGGTAGGCAAGGGACTCTTTGGAAATCTAACAAAAAGCTTAAAAAGAAAGATGTGCAAAATACATATCCAGTAACTTCTAGAAAATTTGTTACACTAGTCAAGTTTTATTCTGGCGGTATATCGAGTTGGCACTTTAACGGATCCATTACATTGAAATTCCTATTTGACAGATTTGTTCATAATTGGCGGTTAAGCGGAATTGGCACTATTTCGAGATGGCACTAAATCGGGGTTTGACTGTATATTTTATAACTTTATCTAAACGATTAGAAGTTAATTTAAAACTTGTTATTACTGAATATTTAATTCAAAATTGCTTTTCATTAGCTAAAACCAGTAGTAAAATGTTTTATATTTAGAAATATAAAGTGTTTCCTTTTTTTTTTTTTAAACAGCATGGGCGCAAGATAAGAACTACTTGAATTTCCATGCTTTCACTATGTATGTAAATAGTATGTGACTCGCACATTATCTAATTATCTAGAATTGAGGTATAATTAGTACGTTTTTAAATTGTCAGGATTCGGCGAAATCGTCAAGGAACGACCTATTGGACAAATAAGCCTGCTTTTTTTATTACATTTTTCCTGTAATAAAATAAGAACAAGTTTTCTATCTATAAATTTTAGACCCCCTCCCCCCCTCGTCCCATGAGAAAAAATCTTGTCTACTTCATTACACAGTTTTTTATTTATCTCTCTTAATTTTTTGATTTGTTAAATTTTACTACTCTGTTAGCCTAGTTGCTTCTTTCTCCGCCACTTAAGCGATGTTTCGTCTTCCCGCTCGCTCGCCCGCAGCTGTGTTGCGTAATCCTTCGGCAGCTCGCATTTGCATCTTTCTCTCCGTGCCGCGTTCGGATGTGACGTCATGGCAGAAGTTATTCGGCTGGGTATCCCTCCGCGGTGTTGTATAAGAGGAGGCGTTTTTCACAGGTAAACGAGGTATGCGTTTACCGGTCGTGCGGCGCTTGGCAGGTATTTTTTCGGCGGCTCGACATGAGCCCGTATTGTTACGATGATTTATCGTGTGTATTTAGTACTGGATCCGATAGTTTTAGTACTCGAGCTGATTAATTCTTTTTTAAGTTCAACTTAATTAATATGTGTTATAAGTTAAATAAATTTAATTTGATTTTAAAACTTTGTCTTTTTTCAAACCTGCCAGCACACTCTGCTTAAGTATTAGTCAGTTTTAGAAGGGTAGTATGCCTACTACCCAACATGTGGTTATGGGCGAACCAGCCCTATAACGCTTAGCAAGCACGACTGTGAAATTGTTTGTTGGCCCTAGAGACTGTTGATTACTTTAGACAGGGGGGGGGGGAAGAAAGAAATTGGCTATGGCGGTACTCCAACCGAATATTGAAAAGTTGAATGCCCTGAATTATGAAAATTGGGCTTCAGATATAAAATATTTGCTTCTTGAGAAGAATGCGTGGAGTATAGTGACTGGCACTGAACAGAAGCCTGTTGTCGACGCTACGAAAGGTGTGACGGATAAGGAATTAAAGGACTGGGACATCAGATCCAGAGCTGCACTGTCGACCATTTATTTGAATGTGGAACCCGAGTATCGCCGAATTATAGAGGATTGTGATGATGCAGTCACATTGTGGAAAAGGCTGAAACTACATTTTCAACCCGATAATCGGTCGAGGCATATGTACTTATTTTCCGAACTGTGTTCATGTAAAATTGATACAGATGAAAGCATCGATTTATTTGCTGCCCGTTTGAAACGAATCTCTGAACATTTGAATGCCATAAACCAGCCTATCGAGGAAAAATACCTATCATTTCAACTATTGCGGTTCCTGCCTGAACAGTTTGATAGCATCGTGCAAATAATATTACTATGGCCCGAGGAAAAATTTATTTTTAAAGATATTTTATTGGAATTAGTGGCCGAAGAGTCGCGTATTAGCTTAAGGGACTCTGATCGTCAAAGTAGCTGGGCAGTTGAAGCTCATCAAATTCAACCGAAGTTCAAGCCTCAGATAATTTGTCATCGCTGCAAAAAACCCGGACACTATAAAAGCCAATGCAAGAAACCGACGAACGCCCGGAACGAAAAGATGACCCCCTCCCCGACGTTAAATTCATCGCCGAGTGCAAGCCCGCAAAGGAGGAGAGAGGACTGGGAAGCCAGCCGATTCAGGCAGTTCAGAGCCAGAGCCGAGAAAGTTTCAGAAACGGAGCCGGTAGATCTAAACCTGCACCTGGGACTCATACAGATAAGTCAGTCTCCCTTTTTTTCATTACACAGGCTAACTATAGTGAAACTGATATGCAAAGCAGCTGGGTATTTGACACGGCTGCCTCCCACCACTTTTGCAAAGATAAAAGTCTATTTACTGAATATGACCCTTACATGGTGAGGAAATGGCTGTTGCTATTCAGGGAGTAACTTTTCCCATTGAGGGGAAAGGGGTAGTTAAACTGAAATTTGGGCAACGTATATTTTATTTTGGTGATGTTTTATATTCTTCAAAACTACGCTGCAATCTTATTTCAGGCCCCAGATTAGACTCAAAGGGTGCCACATTTGAAGGTGGTAGGGGAAAAATAAAGATATTAAAAGATGGACAAATATTATTTACAGCCCAACTACTTAACGGGATTTATCATTTGTATCCAAATATTCCTAGTAAAGTGCCCAAGAATGTAAAATTTGAATCCTCAAATGTATCATTTAATGAAATGGAAAAATGGCATAGGCATTTTGCCCATGCAAGCCCGAGCGTAACAGAATATACTATAAAAAATAATTGCGTAAGGGGACTTCCCCGGTTAAAAAGTGATAATTTTCATTGCGAAACACGTAGAATTAATAAGCATAGACGAGTGTCATTCAAACCATTAAATCGTACCAGGTCAAAGCGTTCCTTAGAATTCCTACACATAGATTTGTGGGGTCCCACAAGAGTAGTAGGGAGGAGGGGAGAGAGATATTATTTAGCAATTGTAGATGACTATTCTGGTAAAGCGTCGCTTTATCCAATGAAAAGTAAAACTGATGCTTTTAAAATTTTTAAAAGACATGTAACCTGAGATGAAAGATTTTTAGAATGTAAATTAAAAGCTGTTAATTCCGATAACGGAACAGAGTTTGTTAATAGAGATTTTTAAAACTACTTTGAAAAAAACTGGATAAAACACGAATTGACTAATATATACACCCCCGAACAGAACGGGAGAGCCGAGCGTTATAATCAAACGGCAGCTAATGGTGCACGATCAATTTTAGATGAAAGCGGACTACACTTAAAATTTTGGCCTGAAGCAGTTTTGCATTTTACTTATACATGGAACAGACTTTGCCATAAAAAACAGACAAAAACTCCGTTTGAACTATACAGTGGGTCAGAACCATCGGTAAAACACTTGAAACCTTTTTGTAGTATTCTCCTTACTACTGCCGTGAAAATTTAGTTTAGCAAGGTAAAAATTTTAGATTTTCAAATTTAGCAGGCTACCAAAACAGAATTAAGATTTTGTCCATTGCGTTGTGAATGATGGAGTAGAAAAATAACCCAATGATCTCAGCCTTGCCTGAAGTGTGTGTTAGAAATGTGGTAAAATAAACACAGAGACATTGCATTAGATCACCAAAATATATATTTTATTCAACAATAACAGGGGTAAACAACTGGTGGCCTCACGACTTCAGCAAAAAGAAATGAAAGTAAGAAAAACACAGCGCAGGGGTATTACAGCGCGTGGTAGTAATGCTCAAAAAACAAAAATACTAGAGTGCTTTAATTTCCCATTATTAGCCCTTGTAAATTAAACAAAAAAAAAAAGAAAAAGAAAATGCATAATTAAAATTGTCATGACAAAAGTAGCTCGATTGGATCCAAAATTTAAGTTAAAGGCTCTGCTGCAGCATAAAAAAAAAATTTATCCGATCAAAAAAAGAAAAGAAAAAATTGGGCAAACAAGTCCCCACCTTCCCCAAGCCTCACAAAGCATCTGATGAAAATCCTGCACTAAATCCCTAACTGTTACTTGAAACCCCACCTTTACAATCCAACAGGTGAGTTTAAATAGTTACCAAAAAAAAAAAAAAAAAAAAAGGGGGGGGGGGGGACTTTGCAATTTTTACACCAAAGGGTGCAGCAAAATACATTGATGTGCAGATCAACTCAAAGAATTACAGAGATTAGCATAGGCCAAACCAGAATTTAACATGGCATCCACTATTTTCATTTTAACAAAAGAAAATTAAACATTGTTACTGGAAGTTATACATCAGAATAGCACACAAAGTAAAAAAAAGAAAATTTAGCATTTGATTTTAAATCCCCCCCCCCCCATTAAACGTTACAAGTACCAAAAAAAGGATAGTTCTAGCACGGCTTGAAGCATGATCGACGCTGATCCAGCTTATGGTGGAGAAAAAGTAGCATAAGGATGTTAGAAAAAGGAAATCGGAATCGATCTCACCCACGGATCCAATGGCAGGCCTGGTCTCGGTGTTTCAGGGAACTGACGGTCGGTCGCTGTTGGCTCCCGGAGCCGGCATCTTGGTCTCTCCTTGAAAGGGATTCCGGACGGCACAATCAGGCATCGGAGACTTCGCGATCCACACGGGACATATTATGAAGCACTAGCGGCTCCCGGTCTGGGGAAAAACGATCACAGCATAGTAGATCGTAGTACGAGACGTCGAAACTGGTAGTAGATCTTCGTCGAAACCAAAAAAAACAGGGGGTGGGGGCCTTATGCCCAAATCACATCAAAAGTGGCAGTGATGGTGACGCATCGGCATGGTGGCCAAATCGAGGCAGACGGCCAAAAAAAGAAAAAAAAGAATAAATTTATACGGTGATCATTGAATTAAAAAGAAGTTGGCCCTCTGGCCGTGAAACCATCTGTTCACATCTTGCAACTATTCAAAACCGTGCAGTTGGTCTGCCGAAGAGAAAATCAAGAGGCCGGAGCTGAATTCCTTTTTTCTTTACACGTCCTCACAGCACCCACGCTGGCCTCCGAACTGACGCTTTTCGCCCTTTGCGCGAGGGGCTTCGTAGAGACGCCGACCGCGGGGACCAATCAGAGCGCGCCATCTCAGCCGGGAAACTTCGAGAACATTCGATTGACGGGGGAAGGAAGCGAGCAAAGAAGAAAATGGCGGCCAGCGACTACTACACGCGGGAAAGAAACGAACTTGGCCGAGAAGAAACGAAGACAAGAACGGCATCTTGAAATGGGAAAAAAAGGCTTAATTGATAAAAAAAAAAAACATTAAAAACGTTATTAAATTTCCTAAAATTTTAGCGGGAGATAGCTAATCGTCCGAGACAACCCTGGGTAAAATTTGGAATAAAAGTTAAATTAGAAGAGAGTAAAACTAATTAAAAACCGGACATGAACAAGAGATATTGCAAGAAATGAGTTAGGCTATTGAAGAGAGAGGGAAACTTAATAGTCAGCAGAAAATCGACAGAAATTACCTGATAATTAAAATTACACCTCCGGAGACAGGGCAAACAAAGGCAGAATTAATTTAAAGAAAAGGTAATTATTTAAAAAAAGTCCCAACAAAAAAAGGGTAATTAGTAGTAATTTAAAAAAAGACAAGCTATTGAGTTATAGAAGATGAGTCATCCAGACCATTATATCTCCTGACAAAAGGTATTTAAATTAAACATCCAAGTTAATTACAAGTATTAAGAAAATAAATAATTAATAGTTAAAACAATTAAAATAAAAATTACTGCTTTTGATTTGTAAAAAACATTATCCCCCAAAAACAATACAACATTTTGGTACTATAACATATGTTGGGGTGCCGAAACAACTACGATCGAAATTTGACGCCAGAGCTAAGAAAGGTATCCTAGTCGGATACGCATTAAGTACTAGAGGTTACAGGGTATGGCTCCCAGAGTGTGATAAAATAATCGAAACTATAAATGTATCTTTTAATGAGTTTCCTGATAGTAACAATAACAGTGGAGCGGTGCTGGGCACCAAATCTAAAACATATAGGTATCTGGACATTAACAATAAAAACGATGACGAAAGCTCTGAAGGGGAGAGGGTCGATGAAGTTTCAGATGAATCCTCGTCAGGAGAGGAGGGAGAGAGTGATGTTGCATTGAAAGATGTTATATGGATACGCAAGGCCACTCCCAGGCCTGGTGGTAGCCGGGTGGATATTTACTATTATGAAAAGGACAAAACTAAGAGACTGAGGTCATTAAATAACATAGAAAAGTACTGTAAATAAAATCGTATTAACTTTGAACCACACATATTCAGTTTTAAAGGCGCGGATACGTATGAAGGAACAGTAACGGGGCAACAGGGAAGTGCTAGTTCAACCCATTTAGAAGCATGACTAGCCGGTGTTACTATCCCCAAAACCTACAAACAAGCTATAAAATCCCCCCAAAAAGAACTGTGGGAAGAGGCAATGAATGATGAAATTAATATGATGCACGTAAGAAAAGTGTGGCATTTAGTTAAGCTACCCGAAGGAGCCCAAGCAATAGGTTGCAGGTGACTATTTACTATTAAACCTGATGAAGTTGGAAAAATCGCCTGCTATAAAGCACGATTAGTTGCACAGGGGTTTAAACAGATTAAGGGGGAATCTTACGATGAGACATTCAGCCCTGTTGTAAATTTTGGCGTTATTCGCTTCTTTTATTCAGTCTTATTATGCTATTAAAAATGGATTCACGTACAATGCGACATCAAATGTGCATACTTATACGCCCCTTTGGACAGGACAGTGTTTATGACTCAACCTCCCGGATTTGTTGTAAAAGGTAAAGAAAATCTGGTTTGTAAACTAGATAAAGCATTATACGGACTTCACCAAAGTGGCTGTATGTGGTTCTTTGAAATAAATAAAGCATTAATAAATTTAGGTTTCACCAAACTGGACTGGTGTAACTGTGTATACACCTTTGATAAGGATATAGTATTACTCCTATATGTGGACGATATAGTTTTATGTGGGGAAAATTTAAAAATCGTAGACAATACTATCACCCTCCTAAGCAAGTATTTCGATTTAAAAGTCTTGGGGAAAACGAAAAAACTATTAGGAGTAGAGTTTGAAGAACGGGAAAACTCATTAGTCATTCATCAAATACCATACATTGAAGAAGTCCGTAATAAATTTAAAATATATAATTTCCCAATAGCTTCGCTTCCCATAAGTAAAGGTACTGTCTATTCTAAATCTCAATGTCCCCAATCTAATACCGAAATACAAGAAATGTTAAATACCCTTATAGGAATTTGCTCGAATGCTTATCTTTTATATCTAATCGCACCAGGCCTGACATTAGTTACGCGGTGAACATCCTAAGCCAATTTCAAAATAACCCAGGTTTGTTCCATTGGAACGAGTTGTTAAAATTACTAGGTTACATTAGTTCCACAAAAGATCTGAAACTTAAGTTGTCATGTCAGAAAAATGAAATTCTTGCTTACACAGACGCCGACTTCGCCGCCAACAGAGACGACAGAACGTCAATTGGTGGCCAAACAATATTTTTCGATAAATTGCCAATTATGTGGCATACATTCAAGGAGAAATGTGTGAGCCTCTCCACAATGGAGGCAGAATTCGTAACAATGACCGGTGCTGCTAAAGAGGTTTTGTGGTTTGATAGAATCGTAAATGAGTGTATCGAGAAAAAAGTAATAAGAAACCCGAAACACAGATCCTCATTATATGTAGATAATATGGCCACTATTAATTTTTTGAAGAGTCCTATCGAAAATCATCGCACCAAGCATATTGACGTAAAATTGTTTTTTATCAGAGACTTAGTACTGAAAGATACATTTGACATAATCTATGTCAAAAGCAGGGAAAATTTATCCGATATTTTTACGAAACCCCCAACCAAGTTTGATTTGAGAAAGTTTAACGAAATTGTTTTTGTATAATTTACTGTAAAAGTGTGTTTATAAGTGTGCATATTTAGGTATTATCGTATTTCTATGAAGCAATATTTGAGTGTTTAAAATGTTTTGTATATATTGAATATTGGTTATACATATATATTGAATGGAAATTGCAGCTAAATAAACATTTAATCATTTGTGTGTGTGTGTATGTGTTCGTGGCGCCACGTATCAGTTGTGTTGTATTCGTAATTGTGTATTTGCATTTGCATATGTATGTGTTTAATGTATAGCCTATCGGCGTTGTTTAAACTAATGAAAAGGGTAGATATCTTTTTCATATTTTTTTGATTAGGTATGTTGGACTGAACCATAAGGTAAAGAGTTCGCATTGAGAACTCCGTCTGTCAGTATGGGTCGAGCCGGACCCCGTCTGTATTTTTCAACTGTATTTATTTCATGCATATTGTTTTTAAAGTTGTGTTAAGTTAACACTATATTTTTGTCGGTAATAATATTTATGTTGAAATTGAGAACTTTTGTAAATCGGATTCCAGTACGTGTTTTTCTACGTAGGTTTATTGGAGAGAAAAAAAATTGATAGCAAGAATTTAAAACCATAGGAATATTTGACTGTTCTATTTTAAGTGACGAAGAGGGGGGGGGCATTGTTAGCCTAGTTGCTTCTTTCTCTGCCACTTAAGCGATGTTTCGTCTTCCCGCTCGCTCGCCCGCAGCTGTGTTGTGGAATCCTTCAGCAGCTCGCATTTGCATCTTTCTCTTCGTGCCGCGTCGGGATATGACGTCATGGCAGAAGTTATTCGGTTGGGTATCCCTCCGCGGTGTTGTATAAGAGGAGGTGTTTTTCACAGGTAAACGAGGTATGCGTTTACCGGTCGTGCGGCACTTGGCAGGTATTTTTTCGGCGGCTCGACATGAGCCCGTATTGTTACGATGATTTATCGTGTGTATTTAGTACTGGATCCGATAGTTTTAGTACTGGAGCTGATTAATTCTTTTTTAAGTTCAACTTAATTAATATGTGTTATAAGTTAAATAAATTTAATTTGATTTTAAAACTTTGTCTTTTTTCAAACCTGCCAGCACACTCTGCTTAAGTATTAGTCCGTTTTAGAAGGGTAGTATGCCTACTACCCAACATACTCCCAATAGGTTTAAATTACCGCAATTTCCTGCCGATAATCCACAGATTATCTGTTAAAAAACGTTAAAAAATTACGATGCAGATTATCCGCCGCCGCGTATTATCTGTGACATTTTTTTTTTCCTTGAAGAAAATTTTGGCCCTTGTCACTTTAGTTTTTCTATCAGAAAATAAAAATTGGGACTCTTTTTGCTACTAGATGGCGCTGGTTAACCAACTGCAACATCAGTACATGTGTACACTAAAGACTAGATTCTCTTTTCCTACACATGGTTCTCAACTTGTGATATCTCAATCTAGCTTTTTATTGGTCAAAAGTTGTACCACGGGGCTACAACTGCTCCCATTCGTCACCGGGCGTCATTAAAAATTTTAGCAGCTTGATCATGCGGGAAAACTTTCTAAATTGATATTTCCATCAGCTATTTTTATAAGATTGCTTAAATTTGCACTTGAAAGTTTACTGAAATTTGCACTTGAATTGTTAATGAATATTCAAAGAATCACATCCAGTTTAAATAAGCAATAGAATTATTAACTATAATATTTTATCTAGTATAATAAAATTATATAATATAACTTAATATTTATATAAATATTAAATTATATTATACTACAAAGTTGGTAAGAGACAAATATGTGTGACAAAGTTAAAACAGATATATTTAAGTTAATATCCTTACTACAGTAAAAGCTAGATTATCTGGCATTTAACCGGAAAATTTCAGCTTCCCTCTTATTTCTTTCTTTCTTTATTTTTTTTTTTTTTTTGGGGGGGGGGGGTCTTCTTAAAAGATTAACTCTTACTGTGAACCGTAACTAAGAACGGAAAGGGGGTAGGGGGGGGTAAAAATTTCCAACTGCCAGAGGATATCAATAATTCCATGAATCCTGGTGATATATAAAAAAACAAACACATGAAATGCTCTCAAAACTCATATACGATGGACGTACATACAAAAACAAAACATTTTACAGCTGCAGAGCAGGAGGAGAAAAATCAACACGTCAGCTCAGTGCGGATAGCACTAATTAATATTCCCCCTCTGCATTCCAATGATTCAACCGTGTTATCTCTGAACAGAAACTCAAGAGAGGAAGAGGGGGGGGGGAGGACGCTTCTTTGCTGCCTCTGCTGCTCGTTATCGGAGTTTTTTTTTTTTTTCTCCGGCCCGATTTCTACAGTAGTAGAGTGAAAACAAATTTTTCTATTTGTAAACTGACGTTTTTAAACTTTCAAACAGCGAGTGAGAATTTTGCGCAGGTGGTAAATATTTTGCAGCGCAAGAATACCTTGCGTAGTAATATTTTATGCGTGAGATTTTAAAAAAATTATGCGAGATTCTCGTGCTCTAGCGGGAATCCTGTAAAAATACCTTTCACTCTCCTCTCTCCTGTTACGTCACTAGATGACAGGCAGAATAGCATGGGAAAGAAATATGCGCTGCGATGATTCAAAGCAGGGTAACAGCTACAAAATTATACCTTTGTTTACACTAATTTTTTTTAAGTGTACAGTAAATTTTCTTTGTATTTATTTTTTTTTCAGTACATATTTCAATTTTTATAATTTATCTCTCATCAATTTAGCACAAAATGCGTTGTATGCCGAAATCGATGTGCGTTAACAATACGGCGCCACGGATTATACGATGTAATTTTTTTTTCTGAGCTAATAAAGCCGCTTGCGGATTATACGCCGATGTGGATTATAGGCAGGAAATTACGGTACATACGAAATGCATACATATTAGTATACAATTTAAAAAGAAAAAAAATTACCTTTGCATAAAACGCTTTAACCTATTTCATTGTAGTTAAGCCATAATGCAATAATGGTTGACTTTTGTTATAGTAAGCTTATATTAAGTAAAATCATGCTTATTATGAGAAAAAAATATTTTATATATTTAAGGTAAGCAGTTGATTTTATGCCAATTGTACCTGTATGTTTCACTCTATAATACAAATAACAAAACTTATAATTAGCAATTAAAAAGTAAATGATTAAAAGAAACAAAGCACATAAGTATTAGATAAATAATTATTTAACTCACCTCTAAAATTTTGATGGCTGGAATTAAAACTTGTAGTTACCCAAATAAACTTTAATAACATCACCAGCCAACACCATTTAAAGAGAGCCAGACAAACTTATTAATATGCCAAGCTAACGATAAATCGTGTTAGCATTGAACTTGAAAAATATTCCAAGAGATTCTTGAAAAATATTCACTTTAATAGTTAAAATTGTCCAAATTTTACTCTTCTGATTAGCGCAGCTGTGCTCAGCCATTGACCACGCACTGAAAATGGAGCTAGATCTGCCCTTGCATAAAAAAACTGCGAAGTACGAGCCACGCAAACCATGAACGAATACACACACAAAAAAGAAAAAAAAAAGCATCTGTGATGTGATGGCAGCTTTCCTGAGAAAACGGTTGGGGTGGACAGGTCAAAGGAATGGTCGTGCGAAAGGACCAATGTAATTCTTTCTCCCCTGCACTGTTTATTCGACGTTCAACTGACTATTAACTAAGCTGAAAAAATTTCTCGATGCTCCATCTGTTTCTTCTTCGCTGGCTGGGGGGGGGGGGGTCTCACCGACCGCCGAAACCATGAGCGGAAAATTGGCGATGTATTGACGGAACATAGACCTCGTGAGGGTGACCAACATAGCAGTCGAAGATCAGCCGCCTACCTGACCAACATATAACGGCTCTTTATAACGTCGACAACACAATGTATGTTTGATCTCTTTTAAACGTTATTTTTTGCTGTAATTTTTCCTCGACCTATTTTCGACATTGGGAATACGTAATTTAAACGTGTGTGCTCTTGCTGGGATAGGTACAGCTGGCTCTGACTTCGCACATGAGAACTACTGGCATGGAGATGTAGTTTCAACATAGTATACTTGATCTCATGTGCGAAATCAGAGCCAGCTGTGCCCAATGCTTCGAAATTGCATAAATTAGCATTAAGGACCATGTTTGGGGCCCCGTATCGGGGGGCCCCAGGGAGCCTTCAAAAATTTTTAACATTGGATTCACTTTATATGAAGATATATAACTACACTGTTCAAAAATTTGAATGGAGTTTCATAAAATTTGAATAAATGTGAGTGGTGAATGGAGACAGTTACTACAATGTTTACGAATTATTTTGAGCGTTTCTGTAAATTATGCTGCATGCATGAATTTTAGCCTATGTTACTCAGGAATAGTGTAGCTTTCACTGGAAAGATCTTTAGAATCGGTTCAGTAGTTACAGAGATGTCCATATAGTGTCATTTGCTAGAATTCTTTTGAGTGACTCTGTAAAAGAACTAGTTATGCTGCATGCTGAAAGGTAGCTTATAATACTCAGGAATAGTGTATCTTTCTATCAGTGAAAAAAAATTTCAAATCGGTTCTGTAGTTACAGAGATCCCCATTCAGCGTAATGTAATTCTTATGAGTGTCCCTGTAAAAGAACGATTCGTGATATATGGAGGATATGTTTGGGATATATGCAGAATAGGTTAATTTTCAATACTGCTACAGTCGATTAAACTTCTAAAGTAATGCCGAAATGCCCCCATGCGTGCCAGTGGAATGTTCCAAATAGGAAGGTACTTTTTTTCTTGGAAACAGTTGTACCTTCAAAAAATGTTTTTTCATAATATGAAACTACTATGTTGATACTACTTTTCCATGTCAATAGTAATCCTGTGGGAAGTCGGCTTCAGCTGGAGCAATGCTTCGAAATTGCGTAAATTAGCGTTAAGGACCATGTATGGGGCCCCGTACCGGGGGGGCGCCGGGAGGCCTTTAAAAATTTTGAACATTGGATTCACTTTATATGAAGATATATCATTGCACTGTGCAAAATATTTTTCTGTATCACTTCAGAGTCAAGATTAAAAGCATTCTTAAAACTGTACTTTTTATGAAATAGGGGGTATTTTGGGGGGCTCTGACAATTTTTGAATGAATTTTCAATTTGAGATGTTAATATTCAAGGTATATTATAGGATAAAATGAAAAAACTCTCTGAAGCACCCCTGGGCCAGTCGCAGTCGAGACAATAAAGTGGCCCTAAATTAATTCTACATCACTCGTCTGGGGTACTTTTACCCCCCATAACTCCAAAACTAAAAGTGGTTAATCAAAAATTTTTCAGATTTGTTCTTTCCTTGGGTAAGGCAACACAAGAAGAAAAAATCATGAAATTCTGAGATGGTGATCGGAACTTTTTTCTATCGACCTGCCCTATTTGCTCTTGCAACGGCTCTTAAAAAAAAAAAAAAAAATTCATTGTTTCTACACAACTTTTCAGTGAAAAAAAATTACTTTCCAGTTTACCTAATAATTTTTAATACAGTGCGCACCTGTTATAACGGACTATCGGTTATAACGTACCTAGAAGCTAGGTCCCGATTGAAGTCCTATATTTATAATGCTTTTATTTAACTTCAGTTAAAACGTACTTAACAAAAGTACGTACTTTGGCTATAGCGTACCTTTTATACCAAAGCCAAAAGTAAAATTTTTCTTTTCTTAAGAATTTTATTTCCTTGTTCTCGGAAATTTCAGTACCTTCAAAAACACTCGTTGTCAGTTTTCAGATTCTCTAGCTAGATGAATTGTGTATGAATGAAGGGAGCTTTCTTATCTTTTTCGCCTGCTAGGCATGGCTAAGAACAAGACCATGTTTTTTATTTGTCATTCATCAATGTAAATGCCTCCTGAAAAGCCCTATCTATAATGATTCTGATGATACGGAAGAAGAAACAGAGGAGCCTATACCAAGAATACCTGACGCATTAAATGCTGCAAAAAATTATCACGATTTTTTGAATGCCGCAGTGATGATGCAGAGACTCTACAAAAGTATATTATTGATATCCAAAATGGTATTTTTAAAGTAGCATTTGCCCATCTAAAACAAAAGAAAATTACAGATTATTTATCTCAATAAAATTGTATGTAATAAAGAATTTTCTCTGTTTAATTTAAATTTTAAAAAATCAGACCTGTTTAAAACACAAATTACAAAAAATTATGAGCCCACGTTCTTTTTTTTATGTAATACTGAATCTTACCGGCAGTACTGTTTATAACGTACTTCGGCTATAACGTACTACTTATTTAGGTCCCGTGAGTGTATGTTATAACCGGTGTCTACTGTATCTTGTAATTCATAAAGACAAGATGCTGATTTAATATGCATAATATACAGGGTGTCCAGTGCTAACACTGCCCAGTGGCTATTTCCTAAACTGTTATTCAGAGGCACATACTTTCAGTTGCAAAAATACTTTTAAATTTTATAATCTATTATATCAGAAACAGTAGCAATCAATAAATCAATTCCTACAAAAATAATGAAATTTAAATTTTTATAAGCTCCCCCAATCCTATCAGTTATATTTAGAAAAACTTTCTTTATACAATTTCATGCACAGGGGAAAAAAATTCATCCTTCTATTTCCAAAGTTCACCGAGTTGAGCTGCTTAAAATTAGAGCAGTTTTTGAGCTGCAAAATAAGAGTTGTATACGCTAAATATTTAATTAATATTTGATGAATTAAACAGGAATAATGCAGTTAAATTAACAATAACAATTTATTTACATTAAAATCAAATTTCTGGACTGGTTACATTCTTGGGTTGGATGGGGAGATGGGAAAGTCAAAGTAAAAAGTTGATCTGAGAAATCTGTTACCAGATTCAAGACAGAAATAATTAAGCATTAAAGTAGAAGTGATGGAAAGGAACTGAGAAAGTATATAAAATTTCTACCCGGCTAATTATACGATTACTTATTAGAAAGGTTGAACATCTGAAAAGAGAAAAAAAAAGTCAGTATTGATTACAAAATTAGCTATAAAAAAAATTTTTGCTGTTGTTCACAAGTTTAGTCTTTGTACTGGTTTCTGGATGCGAGTGGATCACTGAAGAACTTAAGTAGGTGGCTATAACTGGTGGGTATCTCCTCGAAATGTCTGCTTTTATGCTAATTGGCTCGAAGTGGGCTCCTTTGGAACTATTTTGGGTGAGGATCAGTGATCGCGATAATGCCTCTAGATGCATATTTCACACTTTAGAAATTCAGAATACGCCTTAAAAATTTCGGAATGCGTATTTTTACGCATTGCTTTTCCATATAAAATTAGGTATATTTTGATTTGCTGATTTTAAATTTAAAAAATCCAATTACTGTACAAGTTATATGGAAAAGCAATGCGTAAAAATACGCATTCCGAAATTTTTATGTACCTAGACGTATAATGAGTTATTATTTATGTGTCAAATGCAATTTAATTATGTATTTGAATATTTAGCATAATTGTCCGTTGCTTTAATTATTCTTTTGGAAAAGAAAATACTCTTTCTAAAAAGGTTAAGGAGTATTTTTACTCTTCTGAAAAAATCCTAGATCGATCACTGGTGAGGATACAGGAGAAGGATCATTTCATTGAATTGCTTTTGAAGAATTTGGAGCTCCCGTCTGGAACTGGAAACTAGTTGATGGTGGAGTAGAATCCTTCAACTGGGTTGTTGCATCAGCATCGATATTTTCAGGTTAAAAATGAACTTTGCACTTGCAGTCAGTATCTCGAAAGTGGTTAAAGTCAACTTTGCAAGCAAGTAATTGATTCAAATGTCTCTTGATTACGTATCTATCATTGAGTTCATTGAGATAATATAATTTTTCTATGAGAATGCCATATTTCCATTTGATTCCACTGGTATAGTTATATATTAGGAGTATGGGTTTGACTTCCACAACGTACACATACATTATCTAAGCCCCTAAAGCTTTGAAATCTATTTTCTTCCTACCATTCAGAGACCTTTTGTAGTTTCGATTTAAAGAATGTGAGCGGGAGTTATGCTGTGATGTAGTTTGTTTATGATAAGATATTTTTTTTATATTTTGGTTTGAAGAAAAACTTTTATGTACTCCAGAATTCTCCAATTTTGTAGATTCAATAGCCAATGCAATTTCATAACATTTTTCAAAAGTAACTTCCCCTTGCTGCAATATTTTTACACGAATATCCAAATCATTTAATCCCCATACAAATGGGGCTCTTAAATTAAATTCAGCCAATTCTTTGTATAATTATGTGTTTCACAACTTGGAATAAAATTAGTATTTTTTGCTAGTTCTTTGAGGGCAGTAATATAAACAGTTAATGATTCACCTGGTTGTTGAGTTCTTGAAAGGAGTTTGTCCTGTTCTTCCAGAGTATTGGGCTTCAGCAACTGGTGTTCTTGAAGCAATTTTATGAGTTCTGTGTATGTTTTCGAAGCAAGAGGATCAGATGCAATTAAAGAACTAAGGAATTGATAATGTTTTGTCCCAATACAGTTGATCCGAATAAGGACATAGGCGTTCTTCATTTCCTCATTATCTTCAGTTAGTCCTTTTAATTTGAAAAAATCTCCAATCGGATATAGCAATCAAAGGTTTTATTATTTTTGTTGAACATTTCAAAGTTAACATTTGTGAATAAGATCATTTCTAATGGAGCTGTTGATTTTTTAGGTTGGTTGAGTTTCAAAACAAAATTATTTTAAGTTGAGATAAGTTCTGTAAGTTCAGTCATTTTATTTTCACTCTTGCTGCCAAATTGTTGAATATTTAATTAATATTTGATGAATTAAACAGGAATGAGGCATTTAAATTAAAAATAACACTTTATTTACATTAAAATCAAATTATCTGGACAGGTTATATTTTTAGGTTGGATGGGGAGATGGGAGAGTCGAAGTAAAAGAAAGTTGAAGAAATCTGTTTCAGATTCAAGACAGAAATAATTAAGAATTAAAGTAGAAGTGCCTGAAAGGAACCATGGAGAAAATATGTAACAGTATACAAAATGAATTTGAAAAAAATTAATGTCCATAGTTTTGAGCCTTGTAATATTTATTAGCAATTTCATTAACTATTTTATGAATGCTGATTGCAATAAAGAGGATTAACATTTAACTATATGTATCTAATAAATTAATGTAAAAATATAGTTTATACTGAAAATAGGATTTTTTTAAATGAACTTGTGTTAAATAACTTAAAATAAAAAAATGAAGGAATAAAACAAGTCATTAAACTAGAAAATGAAACATTAAAAAATATGAATATATGTATTTTAGAAACTTTAATATCCTGTAATAATATTACAAATCCTGTTAGCATAACATTTGCTCAAAGTAGCTTCTTTCGGCTGCAATGTAAATATGCACTCGTGTAGAAAACTCTTCCTGTAGTTTGCGTAGCATACTCAGTGTTACACATCTGCATGCTACACACATATGATTTAGTAAGTCTGATTGTGGTATTTTGCTACCACTGCCGTGAAAAATAGTTTAGCAAAGTTTTAAAATTTAGATTTCAAATTAAGCAAGTTACCAAAACAGAATTAAGATTTGACCATGCGTTGTGACAGCAGAAGTTAGTTAAATAACCCAAAGTTCTCAGCCTTGCCTGAAGTGTGTGTTAGAAATGTGGTAAAATAAACACAGAGACATTGCATTAGATCACCAAAATACAAATTTTATTCAACAATAATAGGGGTAAACAACTAGTGGCCTCACGACATTAGTATTTCAAGAAATAAAAGTAAGTAAAACACTGCGCGGGGGTATTACAGCGCGTGGTAGCAAGTGCACAAAAGACAATGATCATAGAGTGCTTTAGTTTCCCATTAATAGCCCTTGGTAAAGGAAAAGTAAAAAAAATATATATAAATAAAGGTAATGCTTAATAAAAATTGTCATGACACAAAGTAGCACGATTGGGATCCTTCAATTTAAAAGGCTTTGCTGCAGCATAAAAAATTTTTTGATCCTATCAAAAAAAAGAAAAAAAAATTTGGGCAAACAAGTCCCCACCTTCTCCAAGCCACACAAGGCATCTAATGAAATCCCACACAAAATCCTTAACTGTTACTTGAATCCCCACTTTTACAATCCAACAGATGAGATTAAATAGTTAACAAAAATAAAAAAAAAAAAGAACTTAGCAATTATGACACCAAAAGGTGCAGCAAATTCTTTGAAATGCAGACCAACTCAAACAAGTAATTACAGTGATTAGCATTGGTAAAGCAAGTAAATAAACAAGATTTATGACCTTCCAAAAATTAGCTAGGTAAAGAAAAGACACAGCATTAACAATTATCATTAAAAAAAAAAATTTAAACATGGCGTTACTGGTAAGTTATACATCAGGATAGTACTTAAAGAAGAAAAAGAAAATTTAGCATTTACAGTTGTCTTCAATTCCCCCCCCTTTTTAAGATGAAAAGTTAATAAAAATTTAGTGTTCTTCAACTAGGTACGGAGAACATGGTGGTTAGGAGAGAAGTGAATCGACTTCCTGGTTGGGCCGGAATCCTTGCAGATGGAAATAAAGGAAATGGTCTTACCGCGGATTCAGCTGCTGGAGTTCGAAGATTTCCTGAGGACATCGGACGGCAGGACATTCAGGCAATTCCTGATGAGGCTAAGATGACTCGATCGTGGGCCGGGCTGTGGACTCGGTCATGGTATTACAGAGAGGCGGCAGGGTCAAGCGCTGCATCAAAAAATGGTGTCGGAGGAGGCGCTAACTGCCGCAAATCAGCGTGAAACACATCATGGGGGTTCACTCGCTCGCTGCCCCAGAAAAAAATAAAATGGGTTATTCACCCGGCATTGTAAAAATAAAATTCGCTGTTCTGTGATCAAACGTTTTGTCAGGCCCTCTGGCCTATGAGCTAAGACTTCACATCATGAACTTGCTGTACGGGATGACAAAAATGCCGGGCTAGGCCTCTAATGCGTGAGCGGATACAGGACAAGTAACGTCCTAGCAGCACCACGACAGCTCTCAGAATGACGCTTTCTGCCCCTTGCGTGAGGAGCTTCGCCGAGACGCCGACCCGGGGACCAATCAGAGCGCGCCATCTCAGCCGGGAAACTTCGAGAACATTCGATTGTCGGGGGAAGGAAGAGAGAGGAACGAAAAAATGGCGGCCAGCGACTTCTACACGCGGAAAGAAACGAACTTGGCCGAGAAGAAACGCAGGCAAGATCGGCCATCTTGAAATGGGAGAAAAAAAAACTTAATTGATCAAAAAGGCATTAAAAACGTTATTAAATTTCCTAAAATTTTAGCGGGAGATGGCTAATCGTCCGAGACAACCCTGGGTAAAATTTGGAGTAAAAATTTAAATTAGAAGTGAGTAAAAATAATTAAAAACCGGACATGAACAAGTGATTATGGCAAGAAGTGAGTTAGGCTATTGAAGAGAGAAGGAAACGTAATAGTCAGCAGAAAATCGACAGAATTTACATGATAATTAAATTTACACCTCCGGAGACAGGGCAAACGACGGCAGAATTAATTTAAAGAAAAGGTCATTATTTAAAAAGTCCCAACAAAAAAAGGGTAATTAGTAGTAATTTAAAAAGACAAGCTATTGAGTTATAGAAGAAGAGTCATCCAGACCGTTATATCTCCTGACAAAAGGTATTTAAATTAAACTTCCAAGTTAATTACAAGCATTAGAAAATAAATAATTAATGGTTAAAACAATTAAAATAAAAATTACTGCATTTGATTTGTAAAAACACAATCTCCCAAAAACAATACAACATATTATCCTTCCTTCTCCCCCAAAAAATTTTTTACGAAGTAAAAAATTTTTCGTGGAGAAGCCAGGAACAGACTGGTGAAATGTCTGGAGAAGCAGCGTATAATTCCATTTTGACAACCAAACCTGGGGAAGACCAGCCATGACAGCAAGAAAAAATTTGCATAATGCAAAATACCTCAAATAAACATCAAGAACCCGTGTCCCAAGTCAGGACACATAAAAAAAAATTTCAACCCTATACCTACATATTCCGCAAAAAAAAAAAAAAAAAAAAAAAAAAAATCAATCAAAAGGTAAGGTTTTACCTGCACATTCCTTCACAACAAAAAGATACAGTATATATGTAGTACGACATATAAAACATGACAGAACAACATTAAACGAAGACAAAAAGGTAAAAATCTTTGGTACAAAAGGGTAATACGCAATTCTGACCTTGATGATTTAGAGTCCAAGGAAGTGGTCAGTAGCAAAATTTTGTAAAGTCCTTGTATCAGTAGTCACTACGTGGAGTTTGTTGTCACAAGCGTGGGTAAAAATCAGTTCAGAGATTTCCAAAAGTAAATAAAAAGCTAGTCAGTGTCATGTACTGAATACAAGACCACTAGCAGGCAAGGGCGGACAAGTACCTAGGATGTTGAACCACCCCCCTTTCAAAGAAAGCTGAGAAAAAAAAAATTTTGACAGGGGCATGACAATCCCAAATTTGTAGAGAAAGAAAAAAAAAAAAACCCAATTAATGCATCAAATTAGAGGTTAAGTAGGTAAAAACATTAGGAGACAGGAGAGAAATGATCCCTGAACAACCCCACATTCAGCAGCAATTGGCCTGAGTACAAGAGGCTAAACACCAGCCCAATTGTGACCCAAGATCAATTACCACCAAACATGGAGGTTAATTCAAGTGACCAAGAAGGCTCTAGAAACACATCTGGACACTAATCATTTTCTCCAAAGAGGAAAACAAAACAAAACAAGGTAATTTTAAGAAAACAGCCCAAACTAGCATGAATAACTTAAAGCAAACACCCCCCCATTTAACAAAAGGGAACCAGAAGGTTGGTAGTAACAAAAGAATTACTTATTGTAAACAAAGTGAGAAAAAAAAATTTTGAACCCTAAGTTTCTTAGATAAAGGCCCTGGATTGTCTACACCAGTTACCTTGTCTATACCAGTTTAAAGTTAACAACTTTAAAATTTTCCTCAAGCCATTACGGAGAGAACAAAAGTTTGAACCCAGAAATTTCTGCACTGATTTGACAATTCCAGTACAAGTTTTTTTTTTTTTTTTTTTTTTTGAGACATAATCAGGTAAAAAGTATTTTAAGAAAACTTTCATGTGGTTATACAGTAATAAAAGCTAAAAAAAAAAAATATCACATGAATTATTGCAATGGCCCGTAGCCATACACAATTTGTACTACCAAAAGGGTACTACATCAGATTATAACACTTACACAAAAACATCAAACCAAAACAAAATATTTACTTCAATAGAAACTTGCATAAGGAGTGTAACAACATATAACACAGATTGTGCAGGTAAAATTTGATTGATACCAACAAACAAGTAAACAAAACACCCCACCCACAAGAAACTAAAAGTAAACGAAAAAGGTAAACACAAATGCAAACACTAAAAGGAGACAGGGCAAACAATGGCAGAATTAATTTAAAGAAAAGGTCATTATTTAAAAAGCCCCAACAAAAAAAGGGTAATTAGTAGTAATTTAAAAAGACAAGCTATTGAGTTATAGAAGAAGAGTCATCCAGACCATTATATCTCCTGACAAAAGGTATTTAAATTAAACTTCCAAGTTAATTACAAGCATTAGAAAATAAATAATTAATGGTTAAAACAATTAAAATAAAAATTACTGCATTTGATTTGTAAAAACATAATCCCCCAAAAACAATACAACATAGGTGATGCAGCCAAAGGGTTTTAAGTGATGCATGGATGGTAATGTACCTCCGTATAACTCGAAAGGAGATTTTGACAGCTTATTATGGCAAGTACAGTTTTGCGTATATGTAAAATATAGCATAGTTTCAGGCCAAAAGCTGTCAGATACTCCACTTTCGGATAAGATAGTGCATACTGCATCTATCACAGTGTGATTATAACGTTCCTCTGCTCCATTCTACTCAGGCATGTAGGTGTTTGATTCCATTATTGGAACGAAATTTCTGAAGTTTATTCACAAATTCGGTGCCATTATCAGATCTTATAGTTTTTAATTTTAAATCCAAGAAATGTTCAGCCCATTTAACATGTCTTTCAAAGAGACTAAATACTGAAACCTTATCTTTTATTGGATATATCGAAACCCGTCTAGAAAAATCAACAACAATAAATAAAAAATATTTTTCACCATTCCTGCCTCTTACTCTGGTTGGACCCCAGACATCCATGTGTAATAATTGTAAGGGACGTTTTGATCTGGCGTTTGGTAGAGGTTTAAAAGAAACTCTGTTTCTTAAGTTTACAGGGTCCACACTTTATATTTTCAGTTAATTTAGGTAAACCATCTACAGAATTACTTTTACTAGGGTAAAATCATACAAGAGGGTGTACACCCCATGTAAACACGGCAGCAGTCGCTGGAGCTTGGCGGTTGCCAAGCCCTAGCAACTGTCGCCAATCATTTTGCACTATCAGCAAAGTCAAAGTATTTTAACACATTAAAATTGCACATATACTCCACTAACAAAAACATTAAAACAAAATGCACCGTCCATATTTAACCTAAAAAACATCTATAAATTCAGTAACAGGCAATTTAAAATGAGCAAACAGTAGACCATTTTTAACTAAAAAATCTACTGTGGATTAAACAACCTAGTTTTACAGATAATGTAAACTGGCCAAACACTGGCCCGTTTTCAATTAAAAAAAAACATTGGGGGGATTAAACAACCTAGTTGTATACCTCATATAAAGTCAGTATGATTAGAATAGCACATAAATAACA